>JAYDZE010025097.1:0-26942 GCA_034509125.1 Monilaria moniliformis
CATAGCGTATAATGCTAATCGGCAAATGAAAATCTCGTCCATTGGTTAATGAAAATCAACCGCCCAGATTTGGTCTTCGTTCTACAACATAGGGCTGTATATATATATATATATATATATATATATATACCGTATATATTATCGGTATATATCGTTTATCGTTTTATCGGTATATACCGTAAAATACGTTTTACGGTATGTACAAAATTTTCGGTATACTGAAATTAATACTGTTACCGTACTGTAACCTTCTGGTACGGTATCATACATTTATGAAATTTACGATATACCGAAATTTTGATATTTTCGGTATGATAAATTCGGTATACCGGTATTTCAGTATTTTTCGCCACCCCTAGTCATGGTAAGCAAAATGTGTGGATGGAATTCGATCTGGAGTGGTCAAGTGCAATGTGATTTGGCCGGAAAAAGATTCGGGGTTCGTCCTTGGGTTATATGTGCATTGCACGTGCTTTTTTCTCGGATTATTCAGACCCACTCTATTGGTGTGGTGAGGTGTGGAGGGCGAAGCCATAAGGAAGAGATTGATGGAATAATTCAATGCTTAGTAAATGGTGGAAGATGATTGTCCTTACTATTTTGATTGTCCTTACTATTTTTCTTTTCATTAATTCTTTTGGACTTATACATTGCATTTATAATATTCTCGTGCTGGTATTAATAGATGGTCCCCTGTTTTTGGGTTGGATATTTTTCTTTTCCCCTCTTTTATCCTTTTTCTTTTTGTAAGGAAACTCAAATTTTTATCTATGTTATTACGGATAGTAAGTTGAAATTTATTACTTGTCCATCTCCTATGTATTCGAATTGCTTGCTTTTAAGAAAAGAAGAAGAGAGGTTATATCGATAAAATAATAGTTAGTATCCAGCACATTGATTGATTTTGGAGCATATGGCAAGACGACAACAAATGAAGTCAACACAATCATTTGCGATCCTCGAAAGATTGGATTTTGTTTAGCCATGAATTTAGGGTCTGTTTCACTCAAACAATTACAATTTAGAATTAGATATTTTACTGTTGGGCATTGAATTGTCTTTCTTTCTTTCTTTTTGCTTTCAGAGTAGTCCGGCCTTTTTCTAGACAAACAGGGCTTATCAACGAAAAAGCCCACCCAATTCTTATAAAAGCCCAATATACTTTGACATGATATGGGAATTGATTTTCATGTTTGATAAAGATAGTTGATTTTTAAAAAGAAAAAGGCTGATAAAGATAGTGTGAGTTGTGAGATAGTTAACATCAAATGTAGTTTATGTTTGGGAGAGTTGCAACCTCAAGAATCCAGAAGCCGACAGCCAACAAATTGGGGGTTGTCACTATTCCATAATTTCTTAATTAACAAGTGTAAGCGGTTGTGAATAGGGAGATTTGAAGGCCACCCCTCAACTATTTTTTCTTTTTTTATTACTATCTTTTCATCCTCATATTGATAACCAATCCCTTTCTATGAACATAGCACAACTACTGTACTATTTCTTCACTTTTTTCAATATTAATTCACTTTTAAAGCTGTGCTTTATCTTTTAATTTCTTGAAAATTGATGAAGCCATGAATAAAGAGGAGCAGCCTTTGAAATTTATGATTTTATTATCACTATTGCCAAGACAGTAATGCAGTAAATCCCTGACTGAGATAAACAAGCAGATTAAATTTCAACTAAAATTGCTGTAAATGGAAAAAAACAATATCTTGCATTTATAAATGTACCTTCACTCTTCATTTATTAGTAATGTTGGAATATGATTATAATGGTTTATTTCTTCAAACAAACTCAGTTAAAGAGGGTTTAGACCTCAAACATTAGTTAAGATTAGTGGCATTATTGATGACACAAAATAAAATTATACGTTGAACACACAAGTAGAATGCACATGAAGACAAGGGTATTTAGGACTTTACAAGAAAACCGTTAATGAGACTATTATTACTCCAAATCTATGATGTTTCACCTGATAACCAATCTCACTTGAAGATCACTCCAAACTTAAGTAAGCCCAACAAGATTGCTCAAGAGGCCAACATTTAATCTTGTTATAGACCAGTTTTTGTCACAGACACACACTTCCACACTATATATTCACTCTCCATTTCTCATCCAATTATCAACTCACATTGCACATATCCACTCGCACAGTTCAACAAAATGGTTTCTCGCAGATCTTTCATATTTTCCATCATCACATTTTGCCTTCTACTCGAGCTTGCATTGTCCAAGCAATCGGGGATAACGAGGCACTACAAGTTCGACGTATGTACAAAAATATCTTATTCATCTTTTATTTTTACACTCATACTTTCAACTTATTTCATCCACGGACGCAGATCAAAATGCAAAACGTGACAAGACTATGCCAATCAAAGAGCATAGTGACAGTAAATGGCCAATTCCCAGGGCCTACACTCACAGCAAGAGAGGGAGACAGAGTCATAGTTAAAGTTGTGAACCATGTTCAGTACAATGTCTCTATTCATTGGTAAGCATTTCCAATCTCCTCTTCAAAATCAAGACTACAAAATCCTCTCGTATGACAATGTATGTCGACAGGCACGGCATAAGGCAGTTGAGGAGCGGCTGGGCTGATGGGCCAGCATACATCACTCAATGTCCGATTCAGACGGGGCAGAGCTATGTCTACGACTTTACAATCACCGGCCAACGAGGAACCTTATTCTGGCACGCCCACATTTCTTGGCTCCGTGTAACCATCTACGGACCTATAATCATCCTACCAAAACGAGGAATCACCTATCCATTCCCACAACCTTACAGAGAAATCCCAATCATATTTGGTAAAAAAGGATCCGATTTTTCAGACCAAACAAACTTCTTCTTTATTGATATGTGCTCTAATTTGTAGGCGAGTGGTGGAAGGCTGACACGGAGACGGTCATCAATCAAGCTCTGCAGTCAGGAGGCGCCCCAAATCTCTCGGACGCCTTCACCATCAACGGCCTGCCGGGACCGTTATACAATTGCTCAGCTAGAGGTACATCATTTGCGTGTTTGTATTATCCTAACAGTAGAATGGTTAATGTTTGATATCAAAGGTATCAAGTATAAGTCCACCGTAGTACCAAAAAATGTAGGTCATGGAATTCCACTTCTTGATGCTAATGTTGCAGATACATTTAGACTGAATGTGGAGGCTGGGAAGACATACATGCTGAGGCTGATCAATGCGGCCCTCAACGACGAGCTCTTCTTCAGCATCGCCGGCCACAACCTGACTGTTGTGGAAGCCGATGCCGTTTACGTCAAGCCATTCAAGACCGATGTCGTCCTCATCTCGCCAGGGCAGACCACGAACGTTCTCCTCGAGACGAGGCACCATCATCCCAACACCACATTCGTCATGGCCGCCAGGCCCTACGCCACGGGCCCCGGCGCCTTTGATAATTCCACGACTTCTGGAATCTTCCAGTACATTCCAAATCCGCCCTCGAACGCTACCAGAAATCTCAAGAACCTTCCGCTACAAAACCCCTCCTTCCCCCAATTCAACGACACCGCGTTCGCCATGCGGTTCGTGGGGAAAATGCGGAGCCTGGCGAGCGCGGCGTTCCCGGCGGCTGTCCCCCGGAAGGTGGACAGGCGGTTCCTGTTCACGGTCGGGCTGGGCCTAACCCCGTGCACAAGCCCGAACAACACGTGTCAGGGCCCGAACAACGCGATGCTGGCGGCGTCCGTGAACAACGTGTCGTTCGTTATGCCGACCACGGCCCTCCTGCAGGCCCACTTCTTCAACCGGTCCACGGGCGTGTACACGACGGACTTTCCCGCCAATCCGCCCGTGAAGTTCAACTACACGGGGGTCCCGCCGGGGAACATGACGGCCGGAGGAACCAAGGTGGCGGTGCTGCCGTTCAACGCCGCCGTGGAGGTGGTGCTGCAGGATACGAGCATCATCGGGGCCGAGAGCCACCCGCTGCATCTACACGGCTTCAACTTCTTCGTGATGGGGCAGGGGTTCGGGAACTTCGACCCGAACAAGGATCCGGCCCGGTTCAACCTGATCGACCCGGCTGAGAGGAACACCGTCGGAGTGCCGGCCGGCGGTTGGGTTGCTATCCGATTCCTAGCCGATAATCCAGGTGCGTTTTATACTTGTGTATTTATATCCTCAGGGACACCAAACCGTTTAGGTTGGAACTGTACCCCACCCTTAAGTTAAAAAAAAAAATACATCACTGAAATTTTTATGTTAATGGTTAAATTTTGGTGGATTAAATAGGGGTGTGGTTCATGCACTGCCACCTGGAGGTGCATACGAGCTGGGGGCTGAAAATGGCGTGGGTTGTGATGGACGGAAGTCGCCGGGATCAGAAGCTGCCGCCTCCGCCGGCGGATCTGCCCAAATGTTGATTGCCTTTTTGTTGAGAGCCTCTACACATGTGTTACTGGAATTGCGGAGGATTAGAGACAGTTTGAAAAGTTACTTCCTAGCAAATTAGGTTGACAATTTTTGGCCTTGGGTTTTCAAGAATATTGTACTTTCGCATTCACTCGGATCGAATTTCGGCAAATTAATTTTAATTTGCTTTAATAAATAAATTATAAATATTATTACTTGGAACGTTGAAATCAAATTTTCCTAGTAATTATTTTACTTGTATGTATACTGCATGTATAAACAATTCAAATCAGTTTGATGACATTCATAACATGGGAACAACTTTCTACTGCAAATAATTTAGGTAAAATTGTACTGTACCGATGAACATATAAAACTAGAATGATAATAATTAAATTATTAAAGTCGTACATGTATAAATTTGTAAGAAAACATTAGAAAATATTATTTTTGACATATTAAATTAATAAATGTAATATTCAATTTATCTACCTAGCTATACGTTGTGTAAATTTATCAGAATTCAGATAAACAGAAAAGACATATTAAATTAATCGATTTGGTCGAAACATTTGATGTAAGAGAAATAAAGGCCAAGTGAATTAAGTAGTTGTAGTGTTGGTGCACAGAGTTCCATTCGGTTCTTTTAAATATTTCTTTTCGTGAATGTTTGTCCATTTTTAGAAGACGCGGGAAATAATTCTCTTACAATTTTATTCCAATATAGTAATGTATTGTGCATAAATATAAATGAACTACAAATTTATAAAATAAAATAAAAAGTGACAGCCTGAACAAGAAAGAAAGAATTTCCAACAAAAAGCAATTGGATTAGCCATAAACTACAAAAGCAGCTAAGCATAAAGGGTTTATTTGCATCTACCTCCCCTCAAGTTTGTTATTTTACCCCACACCCCCGTAAACTTTAATCGTATTGGCCTACTCTTTCAGAATTTTTTTTAGAGCGATTTTAATATAAGAAATTTGCGTGTAAATTTCATTTTCAAAGTTTACTAATAGAGGATTGCACGTTAAATAATTTAATTTTACCGCATTTGATACCATATTAGGAAGTTTTATGCATTATTAATGAAATATTGATGTATTCCACTCTATATCTTAGTTATTTGTCAATATGGTAACTTCAGTTGTATTTGTAATTATTAGCACACACTACTTTATTATCTTAGTTTAAGATTCGATAAGTTCATTGATTTTAAACTATTATATAATGGAATAATTTATAAAATAAACATCCTTAAGTAATTTTCATCAAGAAATTACTAGACGAAAATATTTCAGTCAAATATCCAAATTTTACAAAGCTTAGGGGCCAAAACGAAAAAAAAGAAACTAAAATTGAGCAATGTTAGATCAATCTCAAACTCAAACGCATTGAGAAAATAAATTGGCAGCACCGGCCAACCGCACCAAATTAAAACCCCCAACAAAATTTCATCCCACCGCCGGAGACGCCGCCGTAATCGGCCATTACGCCGGCGCCTCCGTCCCCCACCCGCCCTTGGCAGTTCGAGAGACTCGGTGAGAGATCAACAAATGGGGCGCGCCTGCAAGTTCTCATTCCACGTCGCCGCCGTCGTCGCCGCCATCGTCTACATCTATTTCTCGACGATGCTTGTCTTCATCGACCGATGGTTCGGTCTGGGATCCTCTCCCGGAATGCTAAACGCCGCCGTTTTCACTTTCATAGCCGTCATGAGCGTATCCAGCTACCGCCGCGCCATTTACACGGATCCGGGTCGGGTCCCGAGCTCATTCGTGCCCGATGTTGAGGACGCTGACAGCCCGATCCACGAGATCAAGCGCAAGGTATGTCATTCTATAGTTTTACTTCAGTTACGGCGATTTTCTTGCATGTGTTCTTGCGGCATTTTATTCGTGATTTTATGGCTTTAAAGGAATTTGAGTGTTTGAAGTTAGTTTAGAATTGTTGCCGTATTGATAATTCGACCGCCGTTTTCGGAATTGCTTTTGTATTCTGAAATGTCTGGTTAAATGCATGTGCTGAATTCGTTGATTTGTTAGTTGTTTGTGAAGTAATTTAAGTCATTTTAGTTGGAATAGGAGTTGTCAAGTGCTCATGATATCCATGTCCGTTTTGATTTAAAGTTTTCTCTTCCACTATTTTTTTACTTTCTCTTGATAGTGTTAATTTCCATTCTATTGTATCTGATGTTGTCTCTTTAACTTGTCCATTGGCTTTAAAAATAGTTTTTTTTTCCGTTATTTTTTGGAGTTTGTGCTGGAATTGATACTAGAAAGCTAGACCAAAGTTTTATGCTGATTGATCCGCGAGACTAGAATTTGATGGGACTCTGATTAAATCCCTAAAGATTGGAATTATCATGATGCTGATTGATGGTGCTAGCTCATTTGGCATTTGGCTTAAATTTGTTTCCTTCACTGTTTCCTTAGATTATATGATGTCAATAATGGTTATAACGGTGTAGTAGAGTTAAGGTCTTCAATTTCTTCCCCCTCAAAAAATGCAAATTGAATTTAAAGTCGTATAATATCAAATCTGCTTACCCGACAGTAGTAAGACCAGTTTGGATTTTTCATTATCGTCATTGTTGTATTGCGCCCAGTTGTATGCGAGCCAAATGTCAGTGGCTGAAATTCTGCTCCTCCTGTTCTGCACAGGTCATCATAATAGTGGTGATGTCATTTACAGCTCATTCATTGTGTCCGCGGATCAAATTCTGTTTAAAGTGTGGGCATAATTTAAATTGAACTTAGGAAGTCAAATAATATCAAACCTGGTCGCTAAATAATGGCAAGGCCCCTTGGGAGATGTCATCGTTGTCGTTTTTCTGTGTTGGGCTCTGTTGGTCTATCAGATAACGTCTCTCGCTTCCCAATATATGCGAGCAAGATGTCAGTGGCTGAAATTCCATCCACCCTACTCTGCATGAAGCGTTGATATTGTCTTTTTCTTTAGCTGGAACTTCTGTTGCCTGCACTAGTCTATAACTCCAGTTTGCTTTTAATAGGTCCTCATCATAATAATGATGCCGTTATTTTCAGCTCATTTATTGTGTTCCGTGATCAAATTCTATATGCAATCATTCAGTATAACAGCTTTGTGTTATTTCACTGTAACTTTTGACTTCAGAAAATTAGTTTCCATGAAATTTGTCTCCTTGATATTATCAACCTATAACTATAAGTGATATATTTCTTGCAAGATAAATGATTACTAGTTAAAGACTTACTTAAATTGCTCTTAATATGATAGCCTTTCGGATAAGGTAGAAAGCTCAAACTATTGGAAATGTAAACATATTTGCTTAAACAGCAACATTTACTTAGGTGATTCTCTTTCAGTCTTTTGTGTAGTTATTTGCCTATTTGGTAAGGGATGTGGAAGGACAAGGTGCTTAAATATGTTTTCCTGATGTTCTTCAGAAATTTTCTGCAGGGTGGTGATTTGAGGTACTGCCAGAAGTGTTCGCACTATAAGCCTCCTCGGGCCCATCATTGCCGCATATGTAATCGATGTGTTTTACGAATGGTATGTCCGGTCCATGCAATGTTTATGCATTTCCTTGACTAACCTGTATAATGTTGTTAAAGAGAGCTCCTGCCTCTTGATTCTAGGATCACCATTGTATTTGGATGAATAACTGTGTGGGGCACGCAAACTACAAGATCTTCTTTGTCTTTGTGTTTTATGCTGTTCTTGCTTGCATATACTCCCTGGTACGCTCGACTTTGTACTCTGTGATGCATCCTTGTTACCTTTGTCTCTTCCACTTTCACGCTTTGATATGAATCATTTAATCGACCTTGTGTTATTTTAGGTATTACTTGTTGGAAGTGCGACAGTTGATTCTCATCAAGATGCTGAAGACTCTTCCAGAATAATACATGTGATTACTTCTAATTTTGTTTTTTGTTTATTACATTCTCTGGCTTTATATTCTTCGGTTGCTGGACTCACTAAGGATTTATATGCAGGTCATTTCAGGTTTACTGTTGGTACCCTTATGTTTGGCACTAGGATTTTTCCTCGGATGGCACTTCTATCTTATTTTACAAAACAAGACTACAATCGAGGTTGTAATAGTAGTTTCCCTCTACTTATTTCCGGCAAAAAAAGAAAGTCCTGAATTTACATTTTTATCTTGTCAGTACCATGAAGGCGTAAGAGCAATGTGGCTTGCCGAGAAAGGAGGCCATCTCTATTCACATCCATATGATATTGGCACTTTTGAGAATTTGACAGCAGTAAGTGCTCTTTTTGCTGCTTCTAGACCTTCCATTAACGTCTTTCTGGAAAACTCAAAAAAGGTTTTACTTATAAAATCTAATTGGTTATCTTCATCTGGTACAGATTCTGGGTCCAAAAGTTATGTGCTGGCTTTGCCCCAGTTCAGGGCATATTGGCTCTGGCCTTCGTTTCAAAACCAAGTACGATGCCCTCATGGGATTGTCGCCTCCAGATTGAAGACGAGTTTGTGGCTCCAGATAACATACATTCTATACTCTGCTGATGATGGTAAAGGATAGTTTCAAACATCTATTAACCAATGATAATCTTGTTCTTGTAGCTGAGGTCATTAAGCTTTCTCCTGTTCGAGTTCTAGAGTGTTGTATCATGTAGGTTTCGTTTCGCGCCCGTTTCTCCGCCTTCTGGAGTCGGAAGTTTGAGCTTCCCTCAGCCACCCACCCGACAATCTGTATAGAAGCTTACAACATTGTGATGTACAAAAAGGAACTTAGAACCCTGGTTGACCTATACAAGTAGAGGGAGGAGCAGCAAACTGTAATCTTGTGATCACCAAACATTTTTCTGGCAATAGATGGTTTTATCATTTTGTGTAAGTTGGTGAACTGATTTCATTTTGAGATGTGTGACTGACTGCAAGCATTTGTGTTGATCCCTTGCATTTCCAATTATTTGAATTTTACCCAGATTTGGGTGGAAATCTATCCAGCGTTGGATATTTGGGTAACCAAGAGTGTTATCACTTGCACCAAACTTTAGTGTTTCACCTAAAATAAGATGAATATATATTCTATAAAAAAGTATATTTCAATTAAAAAATTATATAGCACATGTCTTACGGTATTAAAGGGTGTTAAATATAACAGATGGGGCAGCATACACTCTGCAGAAACTGAAATTCGGTAGATCTTCTAATTGTTAAATCAAGTAAAAAAATAATTCAACAATAATTAAATGACATCAAATATGGTAGGAGTAGGACAAAGGAGCAGTTTTGCCGCGTGAACATTACTGTCCGGAAGGGGAGAGTGGTGGTGCGCATGTGATGGCTGACTAGGAAAGACCCATTTGAAGTTCACGATGGTTGAGCCCCGTATCGACCGACACGTCTTTAATGTGGCCCCGCGTGGCGTGATCTGAACCACCGATTCAATGAATAAAGTCCGAGGTGGAATTTTACCCTGCATTCCACGCGAAAGAAGAAAAATAAATTATCTCGAATTATTAATTATTTATTTGAATTGTGAACAATAAACTAGGTTTATCATATATTTGGGGAAATTTACTCTTAAAAATTTAGGTCATGGAGTTGCCAATTGGGTGGTTTCGTTGGTTAAGATGGGTCGCAATTGGAAAAATATTACAAAATATCTAAATTAATTTGGTTCTTCAGATAAGATGGGTCACAATAGGAAAAACATTTCATAATGAGTATGTATGTGATTTATGTATTTGATTAGGGATGTTAATTCAATCCGAAAATTATAGGTTGATCCAAATAGTTCGACAATTTAATAGAGTTAAGGCTGGAAATTTGTAGGCCGAAAAAATTACAACTCGAATGACCCTAAGCGAATAACCGTAATCCGATAGAATTGGCCCGAAAATGAGTGAGTTCTCGCCATTTAGTTTTCAAACTTCATTACTTTCTTTCAAACTTTTCAAAATTAGTATAATAAACTTTTTTTTCAATTAAAAATTAACTAACGATATTATTCAAGAAAAATATATATTCTTACATATATAAGAGTTATATATTAGTTTCGAGTTTAAATGATGTATTCGTTTATTATAAATATAAAATCATCAAGATAAATATATTAATTAAAATATTCATAATTTTTTTGGAGCTCGATTGGCTCGACGGATAAGCTCGAACCTTGAAAGTTTAAGATTAAGATTGAGAATTCCTAACTCAAAAATATTACAATATGACTGTAATCGAATAATCCGATAATCCTATAAGACTGATCGGAATCCGAGCGAATCAGCCCGATTAAATTTAAAATATTTTTAATTGAATAATAATTTAGATAATTAATGAATATTTCAAAATAATATTTTTACCTAGACACAAGAATAATGATAAAGCATGATAATATTGAATCTCTTTCAATTTCGTTTATGTACTATTTTATCCAAAAAAAAACAAAAAAACAAAAAAAGTTCTATAACTTTAATAGGCGCGTGTGCAATGAGTAATCGAAGAACTGAATTGTTTTTCCTTTGGAGCGAAGAAGAAAACTTTGCAAGAACTGAAGTTGAATGATTCTAGGATAACCAAACGCGGGGACCAGAGAGATAGCGAAGCGAAATGGCCGAGCTTCCTTTTCCCCCAACCGGATATTGACAGATTGATTCATTCATCAAACTACGTTCTGTTTTTGCTTCGACTGGAAGAAAAAGGAAGTTTTATTTTGCAACTTTTCTTGAAGAATTCGTAGATCAGAAAATGGAGGCAAATATGATCACCCCGGATGAAATTATCAGGTTTTAATTCATGGGTTCTTCATATTTTCCCTGCTTCTTGAATTTGCAGATTCTGTTTCTTGATGAGAACTCGTACACCTTTTGCGATTTCAGGGGCTTGGTTAAAGCTTTTTTCTTTAAGTGTTCTAGCTCTTTTTTATCGAGACTGTACACTTAGCACTATGATGCTTTATTTGACAATATATTAGCCTATACTTAGGTTTTAGTGAATGAGAAAATGACATCTGAGCTCTGGAATTTGTTAGTTAGTTAGTTCTTATTGTGTGTGTGTGTGTGTCTGTGTCTGTGTCTGTGTTCTGCTCAGTGTAATCTGTGAAAGATTGGATCTTTGTCATACACTGTTGAGAGGAAAATGAAGGAGACTAGTTTTTTATTTTTTATTTCTTTTCCTGGAAAAATTGTGTGCTGACTGCTTGTTCTATGCTTATTTATGTTATGGTGATCTTTTCAAAGATGTTACAAATTTATAGACAACTGATCAATTATGGCGCATCAATCATCACATAGAAAGAGTTATCTATAACACATATGCCTAATAGTTGAGGTCTGTAATTGATTCTCCACTCTTTGTAAATTAGGACTATCATAATTGGACTATTCGATCTTGACATACTTTGTTCGATGCAGATCTATACTGACTGTGTGAATATATGCTGTTCTTGGCTTTTGTTTCCTTTATTCTCATCTATCAGTCAGTACTTTCAATGAGGACTTTCCTTCTTCTTTTACTTGTGAAACTGGTTTTAGTGTTTTTCTGGATATCAGCATTGATTACTTGAACAAGAAACGGAAACTTCAAGACGAACTGCTAGTTATGCCTTTGTCGAAGCATGCCTGCTGGGATAATAGACTTGTAAGTGAGTTTCCTTCTGATTCAAACATCGATCTGAAGATGGTGAGAAGTAAAATTTCTGCACGAGGAGTTGAATCTGGACCAGATTCTGCAAGCAATAGCTATTGCTTTCCTAGTGACACTGACATGTCCATGTCTTCACATGATGATGCTAAAACTTATGTTTCATACCCTATAGCACATGCATCTACCAAAAGTGGCGCTTCATCTACTTTTTCAGACGACAAGTCTTCTCAGATTGGTCTCTGTTCTTCAGAGAACAGATCGCTGACAAAA
This sequence comes from Monilaria moniliformis, assembly GCA_034509125.1. Classification (NCBI taxonomy): domain Eukaryota; kingdom Viridiplantae; phylum Streptophyta; class Magnoliopsida; order Caryophyllales; family Aizoaceae; genus Monilaria; species Monilaria moniliformis. The sequence continues at coordinate 12,250 of JAYDZE010025097.1, forward strand.
GAAAATTCCGGTAAATTTGAGTCACCGTCCATCTGTGAAGACCTTCAATGTCTCTATAACGAATATGGTCTGGATCTGTCTGAAAATTATGGAGTTCATCTCCTAGAATGTGGAAGTCAGGCTGATTGCAGCTTTGCAGAATACCAAAATGAGGTCATCGAGGGATGTGTGGACGAGGGTGTTGATAATCAGCTCTACTCTAACGAGGCCACTGGCAGTAATTTTGTTCTTTCATCTGGAAAGTGGTCTGTTAATCAAGGTAGCATTTGCCTGCAAGGATTTTTACCTTATTTACATTTAATATAGAAAATGCTAACACCTTTCTTGTACTTTTGGTTGCAGATAGTCAAGAAAGGACCAGGAAACCTACTATTGATAAGGAGTTTGAACAGTACTTTTCGGCGCTTATGCTGTAATTTAAACAGGGAATGTTTGAACAATTATGTTCGATGTTTTTTTTTAAGTGATGCCTACTTTGATAAATAAAGCTTTACTTTGCTCTTTAAATATGTCCTGTCTTTGTATTATATGATTAAATTAAGCATGAAAGATTATTTCCGATCATCCCTAAAGAAAGATGACTTATCTGTCTATCGTAATCATCATCATCATCATCATCATCATCATCATTATAATTGTTATGATCGTCTCTTTTCTGATGATTCTGATGAATACTATATTGTTGTGTCTATGAACTTCTCTCCTTTTCGAATCTCAGGTAGTCAGGCATACTTCCATAGACAAAGAAATGTAAGATCATAATCCTTATTTCACCTACTGTTCAATGGGATGTCTTACTTACAAATGCTTGTCTAAATATTGCAGTTCAAGATTGCCATTCTCACTTGGAGTTAGATTGCTTCGTACTTGGCTACTTGGTGTCAAATAAAATATTTGCCGGGAAAAGACTATCCTGTATATTGTTGATGACACACGTGTGTGTTGTTGCTCGGGTAATGCTCATCTGAAGTTCCATAATCTCCCTTGTTCGTTTAGGTCATTGTGTTAGTTTGTCTAACTCAAAGAAATATTGATGAAGTTAAAATAGAAAATTAAATTTCTCTTTTCTGGTTGAGGAACGTGCTTCAGCAGTACTATTTTGATAAATAAAATAACCCTCAGAAAATTTTGTGTTTCGATAGATACAATAAAATCACACGAGGACCCCGAATGATGTACAATATAAAAGAACAAGACACACACAAAAAATGGTAAAAAATATAAAAGTAAAAGATAACAGAAGGGGAGAACCAAAATTAAATAAACTCAAGACTGCTGGTTTACATTGAAATCAGCATATCCAAGGATGCTCGTATCCTGAAGAACTAGCTCGACACTAGCATTGAAAGGAAGAGCCACAACCCGATTTCCATTGCTCACTACAGTGTTGTTCAGTGGAGTTCACGTGTAGTGGAATGGATTCGGTGGATTGCTTAGGATATCTGTGGACTGTGGTGTAGATTCGTGAAGAGTTCTGGAAGAAGTGGGCTTGTAGCATAGCTGTTGCAGGAAGAACAAAAGAAAAGTTATTGACTGCAGCTGAAATTTTGTCCCGTTGCGTCCTTGACACGTTGTGTTTTGAGGGCATGGGCTTGACCCGAGTCCATAATGAAGAAAAAACGCTTGTCCAGTGTCTGTGGGACGGTTGCTTTTGGGTTATTTAAGCTTCGTAGCATCTTGGTGAAATTGGCAACAAAGCTAGTGGCACCTATTGCTGGTAAAGTAGGCTTGGAAAGTGTCTCTGTCTTGTTAAACGAGTGATCTGACTGGTTTTCTTTTCAAGAAAATCAGCAACAGTGGAATCGTCAAAAGTGCCCTGGTAGTGAAATACGGCCTTGCAGCCATGAGGAATGTGGCGTGCGAGTAGTGAGGCTTTGTCTTGAGCAGAACATTCATGGTTTGGCCGGGGGTTATGACCACCACGCTAGTAGCAAATGGTCTTACACTGCATCTGCTTCAACTATGGTGACGGTATGGTTGGCAATGATGTAAAATAGTTCATCATTCATGGCAGCATTTATCAGACGAAGCAAGTACGTCTTCCCTGGCTTCACTCTCAGCCCGAATGTATCTGAAAATTGAGACTTTCAACATCAGCTAAGTTTAATCAAGGGAAAGAAGATGTAGAAAAAAAAAAAGTGTTTTATCTGAAATTGAAGGCCTCTTGGATCATGAATGAACAATGTTTGAGAAGCTTGTTTGTTATGGTTTGTGATATTACCTATAGAGGAACAATTGTACAAGGGTCCGGGAAGGCCATTAATGGTGTATGCAGCGGAAACGTTTGGACCGCCCCGTCTGAAGAGATTGATTAATAACCGCCTCAGGATCCGCATTCCACCACTCCCCTGAAAAATCAATAAAAATGATCATATTAAACAACGCTTTGAGAAAAATTTCATTAAGGTAAATTGAAACTAAAAATATGATGGGGGCTTCCTTTTGTGGTTTCTTGAAAAGATAAGTCTCATTTCGTCTTGGTAGGATGATTATTGGGCCGTGAAGAGTTACTCTCAGCCATGAGATGTATCATGGTGAGCATGCCAGAACAGAGTACCTCTCTGCCTCATGATGGTGAAGTTGTATGTGTAACTCTGGCCCGTCTGTATCAGGCATTGTGTTACATAAGCCGGCCCATCAGCCCACCCACTGTTGAGTTGCCGTATTCCATGCCTGTATCAAACAGATAAATCAATTAAGTTTGTCTATCACATTTGCAAATCTATAGCATCATGTCTCAGTCTCTCTTACCAGTGAATGGTCACATTGTTGACCACCTTAGTAGAAACATGATCGCCTTCTCTTGCGATGAGCCTAGGTCCCGGGAATTTCCCATTAACGCTAGTAATGCTCTTCGTTTTGCACAGTCGTGTCACGTTGTGTTGCACAATCTAGCATTAGGACAGACTTTAGCTCAAAACAAGCACAAACATTATCATCAAGTGAAAATTGCTCGATTAGATTACTAACGTTAAACGTGTAGTGTCGGGTGATGCATGAGCAGGCTGAGGCAGCATAATCGAGACAAGAAGACCTAAAGTAAGGGCCGCTGCCATGGCTGCTGGCAGCGAGACAACGAGCGACATTGCTTGCTATTTTGATGTAAGTAATGAAATTTTCATGTTTGGAATGTCTGGTTCCTGTGCGTCTATAAATAAGGAAATGATCAGGTGAGGAGAGTTTGTCAATGGCGGAGAACATTCATGGAGTTACTGTTGTGTTAGTCTCCTTTTTTGTGATCTAGTTTGCTGTTGGTCGAGCTGAATTTTAGAGTGCTGCTCAAGTAGGATTATGGTGCTAATCACTTACTAATTAACGAGAAACACTTTTCTAATTAAGGATCTATGTCGGAGGTTAGTCCTTTAATCCCCTATTTCATAACTTAGAGCTCAATAAATTGTGCTTTCATGTCCATTATGTTTTTCCTTTTTCATTTTTTATTTACAAAAGATGACATATTCGGAATGTAAAAGATGGGGTTATGGGTTAAATATGGAAATATGACTGTATATTTTGAACCTAAAAAATGAGTTATTAATTGTTATTGATAGTTTGTGTGAAAAATTAACATCAAATTTTTACATCAAATTCATCATTTCATCTACTCCATACTGGTATGAACCAATGGAGCCAAAACTTGGAAAAATGTACTAGAGTCATAACGAGTAAGTTGGAAAGTGGAAAATTATATGGGGGAAGAAAGATGATTAATCTTGATTGAAGACAAAATCTTGAATTGTAAGTAAGTTTAGGAGGGAAATATATTGTACGGAATCAGGTGTTTGAAAAAACATGAAATGTAGTATGATGAATGTCTTTGACTTGTGTAGCAACTCCATCTCCCTTTTTGATGGGATTTTACCAATTATTACATACATAATTTTCTAATAAAAGCTAAATCTATTCTCACCACTCCACTTTTCATTTCTTCTTATTTAAGATATTAACCTTATACATATTTCTCCACTCCAGTTAATTAATATCAACCATCTTTTTCCTCTGTGCAGACAAAGATTCTGTCTTATTCAGTTTTTAGTTCCCATCACCTACGTACGAAAGTAGTTCCATCCCTTGTTGACAAAGTTGCTTGTTTGCTTGTTTACGCAATACTCGGTCATAGGAATAGGATGAATTGGTAAATTGTGGAGAAAAGCACTAATAAAAAAAACTATCACATGTAAGAATCATTACTTACAACAGTTATTTGTTCTTATTACGGAAGCAGCTAATTAAATTCGATTACGTACGGACAAGCATTTTTTAAATTGATAAACTTCCATCTGTTAACCTTAGTTATTTCTCTTCATTATATAATAATGAAAATATCGTTTCAATAATTAAATAAAAGATTTTATATTTGTTATTCTATGATTGTAACAGTTTAACTAAGTGTGCGAATCGAGCCTTAGTATATGTGACCGCATGGGCGGACTCCCCAAGCCAATATCTTGAAGACCTAAAAGTCGGAAGTTAGAGGATTTCAGCCCCTACCAACATTTTTTTCTGCGTCCGCCACTGACCGGTGCTGCTCCATCCAATTGCATGGCTAAAATCATATTGCTTTTGTAAACGACTTGGATCAATATCATATAATGGCAATCCAATTTTCTTTTTAATTTTTTTTTTCTCTTTCTCATGATTTGTCTGACTATGTGCTGACACACAAGCTTGTACATAACTTAAAGAAGATATGATTAATAACACTGATGCAAATGTTAAACTTGTTGCGGTATCTAAATCATATACGACTGGAGAAAATTTAAAAATAAAAATTATTACACTGAAATTAGTATAAGTGTGTTTTCTCCTTGTAAATACGGCTACGGTATCTTGGAAAATATTTCATAACTACTGATTAGAAAAAATTCAAAAAATATATTAAAATAAAATTGGAAGATAGTTTTTCTAGAACTATCGATCCTCGCCGGTGAATAGGGAACTGTGGATGAAAAAGTTTACAGGAAGGTTGTTGTGTGTTTCCAATTGACAAATGAAAAGGATTTTACAAATTACAAATCATATATTATCCCATTTGTAGATAACCTTAATTATAGGCTGAGTGGATAATCCATGCAAGAGTTTTATTTAACTTTCTTTAATTGATTACATATTAATTTTCGGATACACCAACCTCCTTGGATTAATTAACCTAAGTATAATTGAATTACTAATACAGTGATACTATCTAGCTTCTATCTGCAACAAGTGTAGGATCAGCCGCAGTCGAAAATAAAGTAACGATTTAATGATATACTAATTGTGTTTTAATCATTAGGTGGATAGGCTGTTTAGAGCCCCCTATTAACTTATTTATCCATTAAATAGTGTCTAATATTTTCAAGAAAGATGTATAATCTCATGTGATCGTGTATTAAAATCTTCAGAAATAGTAAATGTGAAGGTTTTCATTACGTGTTTCATATAGCTAAACCATGCAATATATTTGCGTGTTCTATATAGTATGAAATTCTTTTTAAATAAAAGAATTTGCATACTTATATTAAGTATCATCATCTAATTACATCAAATTATTGATAATTGGTAATTAACCAGTTACATATATATACAGTTGGATGCTAACGGAGTAGATACAACATTACAAGATTGACATGAATGCAGGGCGAGACTACGTTGGAGACTAGCTAAATTACACTGTCCTATTTTTCTTTTCTTTTTTTCTTTTTATTAAAGTGTTTTCTTACCGAACAACATAAATGAAATATAAATGAGAATAATGATAGCTTCAAGTATCCTATGCGTGTAAGGATCCACCATTTCACCATCGCAGAAGAACAAAAAAACAAATTAGAAATGGTACGGTTCGCGTTTCGACCCTATTAAATCTTGTCGTAATTATATACATTTATAAAAGTTAGCCACACTTCGTTAAATTTGGTCCGTTTAGAAATGCATACAGTACAATATAAATATGAGACTGTGATTATACGATGACATCATTTTAAATTAAAGAATTCACACACACAAAAAAGAAAAAGAAAAAGAAAAGATAGCCACACTTCGTTAAGTTGGCATGGAATAGTGGATTCTCCCTTCCTTCCATTAACAAACATCCAACATGTTATCATAATTAAAAAAACTTTCATATTTTGATTGTCGGACTAGAATTAATTATAAATGACATGCTCGAGATGAATTATAATTTTCTAGAAGAGTTACACTCCGGTTTAACAAAAGAACAGCAGAAGCTAATTCATAGATTCCAAGGCTTGCCGAGTCCGAAGACAGGAACGAATATGGATAGGTCATTGATGGGCGAGTACCCGGATATGTCACTGATGGGCGGTCTTCCTAGCACTCAATCGGCATCACCCGGCCCGGCAGGAGATGTAGCTAAGCGGTTTTCTTGCAAAGAAGATGAATTTCATCTGCATCCCGCTAGTTAATTCAGTGCTATGTTTGCAATAGACGGTGAGTTATTGCTTTCACACATGCAACAAATCGTAGAATTGTATGATATAGAAATGGAAGATATGATCTAGTTCTAATTAAACCACTTGTGCAGAAGAAGAAGAAAAAAAAAAGGAAACCAAAAGATGAAAATTACATATTTATATACTACATACACACTAACTAACTAACATAACCTAATAGTCTAAGAAAAAATTTGACTTGAAAGAAAGAAAACATGACTGAAAAAGCCAAGTACCCTTCTTTGAAAAAGAAGAAGCTAAGTACCCATGCATATAGCAAAAATGCCGCAAATAACTAATTCAAACATGAGCCCAGGCTTCTCGCCCCGCAACCGCATTTCCGAAAAGCATATCGAGCTCCGGCGACTGAAAATACCCATTTTTTGGTGGCTCCGTCTTCGTCCGCCGCATGCTCTTCTTCCTCGGCGGCGGCGGGCACGCCAGCACCGCCGGTATATGATACTCCTGGTTCTTCGGAGTTGTGCACCCTTGATCCGCTTCCATTTGTTCAAATTCTTTCACTTTCACGAATCTCGCTCTCACTCTTTCGAAATGCGAAACTGAAGTAGAATGAGTAACAGTTCTATAGCTTGTTTATATAGAATTTCGGCAAGACAATAAATATGAGTTTTTAATTATTATTTTATTTGAATTCTGGGAGTGAGAATGGAGGTTTGAAATTTTTTAACCGATTGATGGGATTATTTTTCTGTGTGACGTACAATGACGGAGGAATAGTAAAGGTGACAGTTAAGAATGGGGTGGCACCGACTTGTTGCTGTCGACGTGGCGGTGGCCCACACCGTCGGTTCAAACAGGGCGGCGCCGGATTTTGGGAGATGGAAATTTGATTGTAGGGTAGACCTTCGCCGTTAAAATGTTTTAACTTTTATTTCGGATTTGGAGGTTTGAATTGATGGTTAATTAGCTTGTGTTAAGTGACAAAGTGGATTAGGAAACATAATTAGGGAATACGGAGAATGTTTTTCTTCGACTATTGTTTGGTTAGTTGGGAATTATTTTGGAATTGTAATGTGTAATGTTGTACTTGTACATTGGCCTTTTCACTAAGCTAAGGGCCCGACGCACATCTACACCCTAGGAGGAAATGGTTTATTTTGGTTATGTCTTAAATAACATTAATTTATATTTTTTTAGATCAACATTATTGGTGCAAATTATATACATAAGATCACACAGATCGTTAATATATATGGATTGTTATTCTTATGTTTAAAAGAAAGTTATATGCGTGTAATTAATTTATTTATAATAAAGTAGATTAAAAGATGAAGTGTAACAAATATGATCATACACTAACATTTTATATTGTATTATATGAAATAAATATTGTTAGCTATACATAAATAACAAATTCACTTACTATATATATACGCCTCTAGAAAATCGAGATATTCAATGAAAACTGATGCTTGATCTCCTAGCTAGTCCTTCATTTATTTACACTTCAAAAAACGACAAGTTTTTTAGGCTATTTAGTATTTGATATTATTTCATAATGATTATAATTATAAGCTCATCTAGCTCAATTGGACATCTCAGTAGCCTTTTTAATTTTAGTTGGCAGTGAGATTAACATCATTCCCATCTCCTAATTACTCTATTATTGCCAATAATTTGGTTCGTAAAATATATGATTGCTTTGAGCCATATAATTAATGAGTAGTGATCAATTTACATAATTGTATATACATGATTGATTGGAGTAATTTTGTCATTTTTTACAGTTTTTGAAAATTGAGATATTAATCCATTTTTATTTAATTTTGTTTTACATATATACCATCTTCACGGTAATTAGGACAGAGCATATTTGCAATTCCAATTTCAAAAAAAGAAAAGCTTTCCTTTCCTTAATAAAAAGATGCACCATTTATTGCAAAAGGTAAATATCTTAGTTATTCCTACTTGAGTTAATGTAGCAGTTTGAGTGTTACTGTAGTTAATAATTATTACATTTCTTTATAATCACATAAGGCAATTGCAATTTAAAACCCAAATTTTAAAATGTGTTACAATTGAGCCTAATTTTGAAATGGAAATCATGAAAAAATAATCTTAATTTAATATATCATTTGTAAAAGATAGACTTAAAAATTTAAGGTTGGTTTTGAAATAAATATTTAAATTATTATCTAAAAACTTAGTCCCAATTAATTTATATTGTCTGACCAAATTATTTGAACTGTTTTGTGTTTTGAAATTAAATAATTGTGATATGCAGAAACAATGATATATATTATTATTTATTTTTATTCATAATCATAACTAAAAAATGACGTGTATATTTAATTGTTGATAACAATTCCTAAACTAATAGTGTATAAATGAAAAAATAAAAATTTCTTGTCATATTGATTATATCTAAAATATGTAGTAGGAGCTGACACGATAAAATTAATAATAGAATCAGTTTAAATAAAATTGGTCGAGCTCTATTCAAAATTTAAGGACATTATGTATATAAAATTTATATAAATTTATCTTTATTCATAATTAAATGTGATCCAAAATAGAGTTAAACTGTACTTATTTAGCCCGTGATCCACTAATCCATATTGGAGAAAATTAATGTTCGTAATGGACATGTTTAATATACGGTGACATGAAAAGGTAACTAATTAGCAGTTTTTGGACACGTAACTATAAAATTAAACTTTCTGATTAGCACATAAACTAGAGTATCTGGTCAAAATAGAACCTAACTATTAAATGGACAGTGATAAATACGTTTTAACAGAAGAAAAAGGTTTCAAGATACGTGAATATATTTATTTCTATATTTAGATGCGGCTTCAAAAATCGAACTGTGTGTTATTCGCAACGTCATCCAACAAATGTACTCAAAGATTTTTTTCTCCATACCATAATTAATAATTGACTCGTCCTAATTTCTTTTAATAATTAACTTGTAATATGAAACTTAAATAAGGAAGTGGGTCAGAAAATGACAATATTATATTCCAATTCCACTAAATTTGATGATGTAAGATTCAAACAAAAAAGATAAAACGGTAATTATAATTAGAAAATCTTGATGAAAGCAACTGCAACATTTAAAAAGCTACATTTTGGGGTCGTGGGTTTACCTGCTGTAGGAGTAATTGTAATTTGTAACAGAATATGCTGCCGCCGCCTATTATGGTTTAGGATCCACACAAAATGATGAACCTAAAACTCTATTTGCATTATTTTAAAGCTTTATTTGTTGATAATTTAGAGTTACCGTTGTTACTGTAAATACGCAATGCAAAATGCTGCCTTAATATTTTTTCTTCTAGCTTTACCGATTTCTTTTTTCCATATCATACTTTTGAAACCAAAATTTTATTTATTTATGGTATTAAACAATATTGATAAAAGATAATATTTAGATTTTTATTTACTTCCTAATAGATTTATTTACACGCAGAGAAACACACATACAGATCTGTTTTGCTATAAATAAATTGTTCCGAAATAATTTTATATTTGAACTTTGAGTGTAGAATATGGGCCTCAAGTATATACCCTTATTGGGGCGCATGCCAGGCCTTTTGGGTTGGGCCTTCTTCAGCCCAATACTTTTAGCTCAAGTATTACGCTTGTCTAGAAGAAGAAAAAAATTGTAAAAATGAAAATACTTCCTTTTGGATTTAAGTAAACATGGGGTCACCAAAAATATATAGGTTCTACATTATAACATAGATTTTACACATCCACATAATATATTTGAAAGCTATATGTAACACAATAATTGAAATATTACGACAATAGTAGCGTGAACAATACAATACCTACGCTATTGATTGATCCTGGATATTTTAGTTACTTAATCATTATATGATTTTACAATGATTTGTTATTGTTATGATTATGAGGGGAAACAACATCGCCCATCAAAAGAAGACTAAGAAATAAGATAAATTCGAACCTATACATCTTTTACATATTTTCTGAAATTGATCAGTCTGAGACAGGGACAGCTACAATGGTTCCATTCTCATCTTCCACCATGGGGGTGGAGGTTTGACTTTTGTAGAAAGCTCCACCATAATTTGCTTCTTCTTCTTCTTCTTCTCCTCCACCGCAACTGCAAGCAGACAGAAACTGCAGCTAAACCTAACCGGCCCACGCCACGCCCGCCTTTATCATTCCTCGGACTTTTCTCAAAAGTCAACCCCCTTTGGAAAATAATAACCAAATTTATATTTCCCTTTCTTTCAAGCAATTCCAAAGTTCAACCCTCTTATGATCTACGCCACACATGTTGAAATAATGTTGCACTTCCAAACAAATTAATCAATTTGCATCTCGCTTTTAATTTCACTCTACAATAACAAAATTAAGAAGAAAATATCAATTGATTAATCGAGGGAAAGTATGAGTTGCCGAGTTACAAAACAATGACTCACTGCCGAGCAAGATTAATTATGATCAGTATTTAACATTTTTTTTTATAAAAGATAATTGCTATCAGTCTATAAATTATGTTTGAAGCTCAACTGCTCTAAGAAGTTTAAGTGATCGAATAGGACGAATTATACGCCAAGTGGGACTCTAGCTAGACTCTAATTAAGATAAACTAATACATAATTTAGACAGCTATATTTAGCAGTTGACTCTTGATCTTACCTGAAAGATGTATGGTTTAGGTAAGCTTTAATTTGGTCCACCTTTAAAAAATAGAGACTAGTTTCCAAAAAATGTAAAAATAAATTAGTAAATAACATTGGTCCACCTATACATATATATAATATATGTCAAACATGCATTGTATTAGTTTACTAATAATATGCTATAAGCACATTCACATGCATTATAATAATAAAAGAGAAATTATTTTACGAGATGAAGTTTGTATAAGATGCAATATTTTGTTAGTTTTTTATATTATTCTATTTGGTTTGGACACAATGACATGGGGGGAATTATGAGAAGTCAACCTAGTAATACAGAAAATTCCACCCCCTATGACCACAAATGAAAACAAAAAGTGAAAAAATCTAACTAAACTCTATCAAAAAAAAAAAAAAAAAAAAAACTAAACACACGCACTTACACACACCACACACACATACTACAGCATATAAACAACACCTTATCTCCAAATTTATTCATGTATAACTAGCAACCACCAACTAAAGTTTTTGTTACAATTCGAATGCAGACACAAAAATCATCAAATTCAAACCTTCCTCTTCATCTGCTCCACTCTCTAACCTAACCTTAATCACTTTGCAGCTTAAATTATATAATACTGTTGAAGCTAATAATAATGATGGATGAATTAGTTAAGGTGGCAGCAGCTGGCAGTGAAGATGAGTTAGTGAGAGAACTTCTCGATGAGCTGTGGCCTCTTTTCATGCACCCTTATAACATGGGATCAAATCCCACATTCTCAGCTGATTCCCACCTTCTCTCAGCAGCTTATCTCGCTCCAACGCTTGATGACAGCTATGGAACCCATGGCCTTGGTTATATGTCAGAAGCTGACAGGTATTGTAATATTTGATTATTATGGTGACGAGATTTCATTCAAGACTCATATAGTTATGTCACTAGGGTTTTGATTGAATGTGCAGAATTTCAATGTTGGAAAGAATTTATCTGAGCAAGGCTAAGCATGACAACATTAATAAATATACTCTGCGAATCAACAACTGTGGCACTGTCATGGCGAATGATGGCTATAAATGGAGGAAATATGGCCAGAAATCAATCAAGAATAGCCCGAATCCCAGGTCACATTCTTTACTTAATTCTCACTTTTTTATTTAATTGCATGACATCTTTTATTTCCTACATTTAATATGTATCATATATGTAAATATAATGTGTGTACTGGTTAAGTGGATCCAAAAAGGGGTATTGGTTCCCAAGATGACATCCAAGTAATGCAGACTTCAACTTATATACAGAGAGTGAGGCTCAAGATTCAAACCCCACCGTTCTTCCTTCCCCAAATAAGAAACAAAAACGAAAAAGGGTATCTAAAATATACTGAATTTAATTGCTGTTTCTTAAAATATGTATTGCTTAACCTACTTTTTTAAGTGTGTAGTATAAAGAGAAAGTGTACTAATTTGATTATGCTCTTATATAATTTCAAAAATATACAAAAAAATACACCACATGCATTAACAACGTGATATTAATTATACGCATGCAGAAGCTACTATAGATGCACAAATCCAAGATGCAATGCAAAGAAACAAGTGGAGAGGTCCATTGAAGATCCAGACACTCTACTAATCACCTATGAAGGGCTGCACCTCCACTACACCTACCCATTCTTGTTGCTTAACAACCTGCAGCAACAACCAGATCCACCTACCAAGAAATACAAAGGGCCCATAACAGAATCACAAGCCCAACAAAAAGCTCATTACTTTCCGGCCCAAACAGGAAATGGGCTCAAAAAAGTCCTTGATTCGAGCCCATTAACCAATTCGATGGGGCAACAAGGCCTGCTCGAAGATGTAGTGCCGTTGACGATCAGAAAGCCACTAATGGCTGCTAATTCTTCTCAATCATCATCTTCAACTTCACATGATCGATCATCACATTCTTCTTCGCTGGCCTCATCCAACTCCTTTTCTACTTGCTCATATTTAGGCTTAATATGAAATTTTATATTATAGAATATACTCTTATATAGAGGTTATATGTAAAGTTGTCTCTAATTAATGTTGCAATGTAATAATTAAGCTAGAGGGATGTTGCTTAAACTTCAGTTTGAAAAGGTTTATGTATCATAAAGTTGTTATGTATGTTGTAATAGTGAGGTAGGCCACGTGTTTGTCCCAAATCAATAAATAATAATGTCATATCTATATAGTTTATCGAGAATTCAAGATGTAGCAAACTACAAAGTTCAATAGTAGGATGAGGAGATATTTACTGTTGGGCCTTTAGCCTTTCATCTTTGACGTGGCCTTTGGTCCTTCTGTTGGTTGTAATTTGCATTGGCTCAATGAGGTGCTTTGATGGTGAGACATTCAATGTCTCCCTAGGCCAATATAAAGGCGTGAGACTTTGAGAGTAAAAACACACTTTCTGATGAGATCGCTCTCTCTCAAAGCTCACATCTCGTCTTTCACGCATCTTTTAGCATGTTTAGGGGTATTGTTTGCTCAATTTTCGGAACTCCGTCAAGTTCGTTGGTGCCTAGCAGGTTTGAAGTGCTTCTACGCGCTAGCAAGAAATCGTTTTATCTTTGGAGACAATACGTCAATCCGATAACACTGGTCGGGACGTAATTTGTCTTGCGGAAAGAGGGTTTTCCTCGAATCGACTTATAGTTTGGTTTGTTTGATTATTTTTGCTGTAATTTTCGTTTTATTCATTTTGTTTATTTCTTTCGATTGTAATAAAACTTGCTCCACATCACACTATATCCATGCCAGGTCAGCACTTGAGCCGTGGTTGAAAATTAGTGGGGGGCTGTGCTCCTTTTGAGATGGATAAGGTCATGAGATTTGCATCGCCAATTAATAGACTATTCAAAAGTTTATTACTTTTGAGGCATAGCTACTATCTTTTAGAAAAAGACATCTTATTTTTCTGGGACTTTTGTTTTAATAATCTGCGCCAAGCTCAAGTTTTGTTTATAATTTATGGTTTAGTGCTCACGAGATTTTACACTAGTTTTTGAGGTTATTTAAGAGATTCACGTTTGAAAACAATGTTCCATGCATGTGGTATTGGATTTGCTTGCTTATGCTGGCTAGTTAGGTTTAGTGCAAAGTATGATGTTTCGACACTCTAATACGATGCAACGAGAAATAAAACTAATTGCGACATGAGCCTATGATTAGCTAGTATCATTTGGAAACACGAATCCAGAGAATAAAAAGTGGTAAAAGAAAAGGGCAATTTCTGAGTAGGAGTTGACACTTTCTGTTCATTTTTATGTGGAGGACCTTTGTTGATGGACTAATAATTGCTACCTGAAATAATAATAAAATACGAGTTTATGGATTTTGAGCTATGACTGAGAACGCACATATATTTTATCGGTTCCAAGTTGGAAAGACATTGAAAACTTATCTGCCTTGTGGGATGGAAATGCTTTTTTCATTCCCAACAATATCCTCCAAATTAAGTTTCAGTAATAATTGCGTAGACTTTGCCATCAAGAGAGATTAGACATGACTCAAGTTGTCCATAAGACACTAGCTAAAGTGCTAAACCTTAATTACTTCATACATAAAGTTTAGATATGAAAACGAGAGAGAGGGAGAGAGAGAGAAGTATTAT
>JAYDZE010025208.1:0-27681 GCA_034509125.1 Monilaria moniliformis
TATTATTATTATTATTATTATTATTATTATTATTATTATTATTATTATTATTATTATTATTATTATTATTATCTTCTTAAAGTCTAAACCTACTGCATCAAATTGGATAATTAAATTTGATGATAATTAGAACATCTTAGTTAAATAGCGCTAACTTAAATTATTTAATGTGTGAATGTAACAACCATCACTGTGAATGTAACAACCATCACTGTGAATATAACGTCTTGATATCGCCATATTTGCCATGTCATGGTGCTCATACCTCATACTCCTGACTGTCCCATTTCTTCCGGATCGCTTCCGCCACGTTCTTTGCGTTCGTCATCGCACCTTGTCTAAAAAGGTTTCTCAGAACCTACTCGCCTTCCATATATGCCTTATTCTTGGGCAGAAAAATAGGGCATGGGTTGTGGAGTCACATTTGCTCCTACATAAGCGGCAAATGCCATCAAATGGAACGTGGTTGTTGTGCAAGTTCTCTTACCTTTGTCAAAGGTCGTTAATTATTTCAAACCTACCTAATACTTTGATTCAACAATTTTAAAGGATAACCAAGACAAACTTTTAGTCGCTAAGTTCCAAATATTGCATTATATATCTATTGGGTTTTATTGAGACTGAGATTTCAATCTTTGCTTCACTAATCCTTTTATATATAGTTTTCTCTTTGAAACCTGCATCATATACCAATTTCTTGAAAGAGAAGTCAAGAATATAAGTAGGTTTGGTGACACAACATGAATGCATAATGTCTCAACAAAAATAAATAAATAAATAAATAAATAGTAAGTTCATTTTATTTACTAGTGGACCGCTTGTGACAAAATATTTCAAATTTAAATCGCATCGTCTTCATGTAAACTTTCTTCACGTAATTTTTTAGTGTGGCTTCTCTCTTCTCTTGTATGTTTTTTATAAGCTATTATACATGAGCAGAGAGAGTCTGTACCTAGGTTCAATCATTGTGTTGTGTGAGCTACTATACTATTATGACTTACATCTTATAGTTGGTTTTGAGACAATTATGTAAATACGTGAAATATACTCAGAAATAGTATTTTATGCTTTACAAACTATTACACATAAATTATTGTTGATCAAAAAACACTCTCGTTTTTCCGGTCGTTAAAAAGAAAAAATATAAATTATTCATTTCTTAGTTTACTTTAAATCAACATTCAAAACATCACTTTGTTTTTTCCATCAAGAGATTCAAAGCTCTACATATTTGATCAACTTAAGCTTGGCCGTACATATTTGACATTCCAGATATAAATTTTTGAACAATTCAAAGCTCTAATTGTTTTTTTTTCCATTTGGGACATATATAGCAGCACTACAGATAAAATAATCATATATTATATATATAGAAAGAGATTCAAATAAAAATTCATATTTAAAATAAGTATAAAAAATTATTTTCAATCTTTCGATCATGAAGATTTATAGTGGATATATCTCCTTGCTGGATTAGTACAGCACCAGGGTTCAAATCTCATAAGAGGAGAAAATTACATTTAATTTGAATTTTTCGAGTACAGTGAATGCAATGACTTTATACATTCAGTGCAGTATTTTAGTATTTTTTTAATTTTTGTGATAAAAATGAATTTTTACATTAATCCATATATATATATATATGGAAAAACGAATGTAATATCAAGCTCACATTATATGTATATTATATTCTAAGCATAATTATCCAAATGATGACAAAATATTCAGGGGCAGCAATATATGGTTGAAAGTTTCACGGAATAAATACGAAGATATAGCATCGAACCTATTTTCAGACTTTATATTAATTTTTGTGTTTGAAAAATGATTTCTTTTTTTTTTTTGCTTGCTGGCATGTGCACTGTATGGATAAAACGACTCCACATTGCTATAAAATAACTATCTCCTTTTAATTTTATGTGGTTTGGCCTTATTCCTCGACAAATTTTTAATAATTCTAATAATTATCGATCGATTTTTGTTGGACAACGGCAATAAAATACTATATATATTGAGTTTTTGCTTGGAGACTTAATTAATTGTAGGTTGTAGCTCATGCTCAACCGTATCCTTCACTCCGGCATGGATTAACGATTGAGATCGATTCTCAATTTTCTTTCCTTAATTGGGGGGGGGGGGGGTGTTATTATAATGATAATTCATTTAAGATATTTTTACAATATTTGGTAAGTGTTAATATTCGATCTATCCCAATTTTTTATTTTTTATTGATTCTATTACAATATTTGAAATTTATATTGATTTTATCTATAAAATTAAAAACAAATAAATTCTTTATAAAGTGGGGATGATAGATTGGAGTTTGAGGTGAGCTTGGATCACAATTATCAAAATAATCAAGATGTCGAGAATAATTGATGGTGTTTAGGGCCTTTTGTGGACTATTAGGTATTATACAACGTTAACTTTTGGGGAAACAACATTTCATTCACCCACATATCAACTCACGATAAAGTCTTCAAAGGAAAGCTTCGATAATGAAATTAATACAAGTTAAAGAAAAATACGTTAGAATAATATTAACCAAATTACTAAAAATTGTAATAAATTTAATGCTTAATCGAAAAGTAATAATTATGTATGCATGTGTGAGTAATAACAAGTCCAAGTCGGCTAATCGGAACGTACAACTTTGGGAAATTAGGTCATTAAATACTTGTAATTGGGTCTCGGGCAAAATTTCACTTTGAACATATTATTTTAGATCCTCTTCTCGTGGCAACTCAAACTCCTGACATATTAATTGGAGGAAACGTCTTACCAATTAAGTTGCACTTCATCATTAAATATCTTGAGGTTTTGTGGTTGAGAGGTTTTGTAATTGGCTGACCTAAAATAAACCTACTGAAACTACTTTATTTCTTCGTTTCTTGATGTTCTAAAATGTAAAGAAAATAAAGTACAAAAACCATATTCATCATATTTAGACAAGTTCGAACTCCAAAACTAGCCTTACTCCTAAAACTACATAGAAATTTGGTCAAATAAAAATCAATTTTAAAATAGAAATTAGGGAACATTTTTTTGTCTTTACATTGTGAATATCTACACTTTTTGTCAAATTCATCAATTTTATAAGTACGCATGTGTACGTAAATAATGATAAAAGTCTTATATCAGATCATTTGACACATCAAAACCCGTCACACAAGTCGAGATTAAGATCCAAAAACTATAAAATAATAAAATTACTAATATATGATTTTTTATTAGGTTAGGGAATTAGTTAGAAGTAGCTGTCGTCTGATGCGTGAAGCTTGAGCTTCACTTTATTGACCTTGTTTTTCCGCAATTTCAGCATTTCATTACAATAATCATCCAATTTCTAGAAACTATATCAAACACTTTTTGTATATTCTATATATAAATTATTTTTAACAATAATCTCATCTAAAGGTTTAGCGTTAGCTTATACGCTCCATACACCATGATTCCTTCGGAGTTTGTCAGGAAAGTAACGTTGTCTATCTCGATTGAATAGAAAGAAATACATAAAACATATGAACCAAAAAACTAATGTTTTCCATTAATAAAATTATACACCTATATGTGTGACAATCTTTTTTTCTTTTTTCTTTTTTCTTTTTCCACCCCAGAAACAATTGGAAAGCAAACAAAAGATGCAAAAAACAGATCAAAGGGAAGAAACTCACGAGTTTCACGTGTGGTTTTCTATCGTCTTAGTGTGCACAGTTTTCTCAAGTAATATAATTGTGGAGAGAGTGCACCTTGAACTCGTGCGAGCTTGCACGACTGCTCGGTGAAGAGCTGATACGTCGACTGCCTCTTCCATGGGATGATTCCAAAGTCGTCGTTGGACTCCTCCATCCCTTCAACCAGGAACTGCCACACGAGGGATCCTGCACCTGACTTGTTCCTCACAGCGGACTTGTACATTATGTCGAGAATCACTTTGTAGAACCTCTCGCGCTGAGCAGGGGTGAAGTCCGGGTTCTCCGTGGATAGCCCGAACTCCGTGAACATCACAGGCTTTTTCAGCTCCTTGTCGCCGTCTTCAATGTGGGAGATCATCCACTTGGAGACGAACTTCAGCTTGTATTCGAAATCAGGGTTGTGTGTCCTGCCGTAGTGATCAACCAAATTAGATGTTCAAGAAACAAGAACCCTAAATCACTGTGTACATATCAAAATCGAGCTTTCAAGATTCATGGTTTTAATTCCAACGTATTTTTAACAAACAAGAACCCTAAATCACACCTCATACATGACAAAATCGAGCTTTCAAGATTCACGGTTTTGATTTTTAAAATGTTTCAAGAATTGAGATATATGATCCTTGGCTTGGTTCAAATCAAAGGTTTGATGAACATATAGATAGGAAGCTCACCAGTGATCAGGGTAGATATGAACTGATGCAAAATCGACTGTCGATATCTTTGAATTGCGAATGAAATCAGTTCCGACATCAGATGCCCAGATCTCGGGATTGACAGTCAATCTTTTCGGACTTTTAGGTCCGTAAAATCCTTCAAGCCCCACAGTAAGCAGATGGTTCCTATCGATTTCTTTTATAAAAGTCGACATTTCTTCTATCCAATCCTGTAGTTATACGAGATACAGTTTTCACCACACTGAAGCTCAACCCTGCGTTCGTTTGAGTAAGACAGAAATTTGCCATTTACCTGAAGTGTATCACCGGATTTATCGGTTATACAACGGGGTTCATTGATCAACTCCCACCCAAAGATAGTTGGGTCATCCCTATACTCGACTCCGGTTAATGTGTTCCTCCTTGTTAGGATAGTCTGTAAAGAAAGCAGAACTTTAAAGGTGTTATTAACTGATGTTTCATTGTTTTGAAAAGATAGATTAAGAGATGCTGCATCAAACTTTGCATCTCTTTGGCAACTGGAAAGGAAGACGTCTCCTTCAATAACCTAACTTACATCTATGTGTACGAGGACGATAACCTAAGCACCTAATCTCAAACGCAAAAAGGTCCTCAAGGTGGTCTTTTGTTTTCAATTTGCTTTTCCAATCACAGAGATAAGAAACATCGACCCCAAATGTATTCATCAACAATACAACAGTAGATGTTTAATATACACAACCACATTTTGATAAAATAGGGCTACTTTCGTCTAATTCATGACCCCGGCAAATTGTTATCGTGCTCAAAAAGTAAGTTACTAAATACATTTATCAATTAGTGATCATATCCTAGAAGCTAAGACGAGACTTGCCAAGCACAAAAAATAGGAGATAAACAGCAAGAATACCTTTACATAATGCTTGAAGTAGCGTCGAATAGATGGGTCATAAAAGAACGAATCATTAGAAGAACTTAAACCGACGCCTTCTTCCCACGCCCACTTGACATATTGCGTCTTTCCGCCATAAGCTTGCAAGTTATTTACCAAGCAAAGCATTAGCCTTACACCATATCTTCTTGATTCTGCGATAACATAATCTAAGGCCTGGAACAATATACAAAATCATCAGAACATAATAAATGACAATTTTTTATAGGGACCATGAACAGATATTTAGGAAGAAAAGTGGGAAAAGAAACAGCATATAATACAGTGGGACATTACCATAGATTTGAATGAAGATCAATGGATAAATGTAACTGGCAACTAATTCGAGTTCATGATCGACAAATGCCAGATTCACCTTTCTAATTCTTCGACTACTTTAACAGAATAATGGAACTTTTCAAGGAAGAGCACATCACAAGCAAAGCAAAAACTCAAACAGGAAATAGCAATACAAACTTAAACCAAGAGATTTACACACTCCTAATCCAAACGATACAACAATTATACGAGTATAAACTATTTACAATCGAAGCCCCACAAAACAATCAAAACAATCAAGACAATGTTCAATTAGCAAGAAACCAAGATTCACACTCTACTATTCATCATAATCATTATATGAGTATAAACTTTTTACAAACGAAGCTCCATTCAAGAATCAAGATAAAGATCAACATTAGGCAATGTTCAAATTCAATTAGCAAGAAATCAACAACATCAGCAGCTCAACGCTAGATCAACAATCACTCCAACAACACACAGAAACATGAAGCTTACCCTAAACACTTTCTCATCGAATCGACCGGGGGTGATTTGGAGAGCATTGTATTCACCGTCATTGAAAGCCCAAGTCCTGCACACAGTGAGCCCCATTCTTGCACCAGTCTGCAACATTTCCCTAACCTTCCCTCTCCTAAATTCATCAGCAGCATGATCCATCATCCAGTAAGAATTCCACCCATTGAAATAGAAGGGCCTGCCATCAACTATGAACTGAGTCCCATTCCTCTCCACAAAGCTCAATTTTGTATCTCCATGAATATTGATCCAAAAATCCCCAAATGACAAGTATATGAAAGCCACACACGATGCAAAGCCAACAATGGGGTAAAGCACCCCATTCCCACCAAACATCTTGCTCTTAACCATCAATATAGACACTCCCAAAACAAGAAAGAAGCTAAAAATCGAATCTTTGAACAGTAAATCAAGAATTAGTGTTTCTTTCCCAGCCGCAATTACACAAAATCGCTAGAAAATAAGAATTTATTGATGTTTTGGATCTATTCTCACTGAATCTTTGGCTTCTAGATGAAGACAAGAGGCTTGGAGGTCAGCCCAGATCCCCTTCTGCAAAAGGGTATTTCAAGAATCAGTTGAGAGAGAGGGGCAGCCCAAGTCCAAATAAACAACAATGAGCCTTCAAATTTCAGTTACCCAAAATAGAAACTGTATCATCAGACTTATTACAGAAAAAGCAGAGCACTGTGTGTGTGTGTGGGGGGGTTGTGTTTTATCTGCATCCCTTCAATGATGCAAGTCTTAGCAGTGGACGGGGGATGTGAGAGAGGGTGGGAGTGAGAAATTAGGGAAAATCGACCATATATATACAATACAAAACTGGTAAAGCAATTTAGATAAAAAATCTTTAATGAAGACGAAGGTGGAATGTTGGTATCAAATGCATTGCCAGATTAGATCTGGGATCATAATTTCCGACTTTTCTTGAGATTTAAGAATCATTATACAGTCACCCTTCCAAAATTAAAATTAGAAAAACATTAAATGGGCCATTTCTCAATTAGGCCTTGTTACCTTTGTCACACTCTAACCTTTTTCCTTATATGTTCATCCTACCTTTGCTCTTATCTTATGCTATTATATCTCCATTTCCATTTTATATATACGTAATTTTTTTTGGTTTTTCGAGTCAAAAGAAACTCGCAGTGGTTAGTCAAGATGTGTCGGTAATTCCCGTTTCTGTGCAATAGTCTGTGAATCATATAGTTAACCACATTTCAAAAAATTAAGTATTACATACTAATTTAATTTGAAAGTCATTGATATGATTTGGAATTCCACAGTTTTGAATTAAAAAATCAAATTGGACATTCGATCTACTTTTTGCTAAATAAATGGATGCATCACTAAATTACAATCAATCCAAAATTAAACTAAACATATCCACTCATAGTAAGAACAGATCCTATAGATTTGATAGAATCCATAGTTTCCTCCACACTATTATTTTATTATTTATTACTGTAATGATTAATTTGAAATATTAAACTTGTGGGATTCACCTAAGAGCTGTAATGATTAATTTGAAATATTAAACTTGTGGGATTCACCTAAGACAAGATACCCCTGTCTCATCTCATGATGACTTTTTTGAGACATTGTGCATACATTTTGGTGCAGGGTCATATTAGGACATCATAAACAATTTAGTTGAGTCTTCTGCCCATGTGCAATGGTAGTAAATTAAGTAGTGTTACCAAATTTAATCATTTCCATTATCCAACATTTTTTCCTTTTTTTATCTTATTTATTTTTGGATCTTTGCTTTGTTTTAAACCAATTTCAAGTTGATGAAAATATCCATCATAACCTGTTTGGTGATCTTGTGAAATGATAGTACATTTCATGGTTTATTTCATCATGACATGATGATTGTATAAAAATAGTATTTATGATAATAATATAATTTAGATTTTAATTGTGGGATTATAGATGATGTCTAGTTCTAGGGAAATGATTGAATAAGTAGTTACCACAAAAGAATGTAGAAATTTGTAGCACAGGGAATATATTTGTTGTTGAGAATGGATTCATGTATCTGATATTTGAGAATTGTGATGAAAAAAATAGTACTCTCTTTGTTCATTAAAAATAGTTCTATTAGTGGACGATATAGATTTTAATGCGCAATTGGTAAAGTAAGAAAAAGGGAGAAAAAATGGTTAAAAAGTTATTGATAGAATGTTGTGAGAAATTTTCTAAAAATGATATGAGACGAATTTTGATGGACGGACCAAAATAAAAAAATATGACTATTTCTAATAGACAAAGGAACACACTATTGATAAGCTATCTATTATGCACCACAAAATGGAAAGTAAATATAAATATAATAATAAATAAATTTGTCTTCTTCTGATTCACAATACTAGCCAGCAATATTTTCTAACTGACATTTGTTAGTAACTTCAATAATTCAAATTTATAGCCAATGGGGCTTAGTTTAAGTGGTAAGGTTAGGCATCCAAAAGCTTTTCTTAACGAGAGATCTTGGGTTCAAATACCGCATGTATGTAGTATATTTTTTCATCTTATGGTGATGTAGTTGTCTCGTAAGCGCGGCGTAGTGGTCCTGCACTCGTGTAATTTAGTGCATTAATTATTATGATCTAAATCACTTATAATTTCAAAAAATAATTCAAATTCATAAAAAAACAAATCGCCGATAATCACGATAGGTTTAGGTAAACTAGTGATAAAAAAGAACAAAGTGCAAGATGATTTGGTCAACATCATGTAATATTTTATTGTCACATCTTTCCTTTTTCGGAAATATAAAACAATTTTTGATTAATCATTAGCAAGATGTGGTCAAATACATATTTATCATTTACCTTTCTAAATAATTATGAGGTTAAAGGTCCTAAAAATAATAATCTAGACTCATATTCATACAATGTGATTAATTTTATTTATATTAATAATTAAAATATTGAATAAATTATCGTCAAGTAGTGGTGACGACGATTTCTAGTTAGTACTTACAATGTCATATTATTACACCAATCAAAACTAATTAACTAATCATTTAATAAAAAAGGTTTATTTTGAAATTTGAAGTACTATAAATAATAAAAATGTGTACAAGTAATAATTCGTTTTTTAGTTATAAAAAGGGGTCATTATAGTTTATTTATGACATGTAAAGCTCCATCATTAAGACATTAATTGCAGTTAAAGAAGAGGGGGAATAATGACAAATGAATTATCCATTTTTACCTTTTATGGCTCACAAATCTTGTGCACGTGCGGCGCACACGAGTGATTGCTGTATTAAATGTACATGTATATCCATTCGCAGTATACAATCTCTCTGTTCGCGGTAAAATGTTCCATATAATTAAAAAATTAATGTCCGTGATAAAATATTTAAGTTCACTTTTACTATTTTTAGTAAATAGACCATATATTTCACTAACTTATTTCATTCACATTCTATTATAAAACTAATGTATAAAAGCGAGGTTTATATTTTACTAACTTTTTCCACCCACTTTCATTCACATTTCTTAAAATCTACGCGGAGTCAAAATGGATCGATTTAAACAGTAGTTCAGAAATTTGTATTTAAAAAAAAATCCTCTGTATTTTAGTAACTACACATACCATACATAATTTCTCTCAAATTATAGGATCCATTTTTTCTTAATTTTTATATTATTAAAATTTAAGTTTTTCTCAAAATTAATCATCTGACTTTAAGCTACGTGATTTTTTTTATTTATTTTATTTTATTATTATTATTATAGTTGATCTTAGTCTTAGATATAGCTTTTAATACCTCATACTTATACATTCATAATTGGGCCTTTACATTTTTAAGCTTTACATATTTTTAAACATTGGCCCATTTCAAGCAAAAAGGAGGCCCCCTATAAATTCCAGTCCTTTTATTTATTTATTTATTTATTTATTTATTTATTTATTATTATTATTATTATTATTATTATTATTATTATTATTATCTTTTTTCCTTTTCTCCATCCACCCCTAAATCTGACATGAAAGTTCCAAATACCAATATGTTTAGTTATATCATCTAATACATGTAACCGATGAACTCGAACGTTAGATATTTTATATATATACGGAGTTAGTTAGGTCAAATAAATCAATTATAAAATCTCCTCAAAGAAATTCGATTTTAGAATACATAAAAATTACGAACTATTTTCAGCCCTTGCGCGGATGAAACGACGTCGTATTGCAAAGATGTGGGAAATAACATCGTATAGCTTTTAAATCCTCATACTCATACACTCATAGTTAGACCTTCAAATTTTTAAGTTTTGGATATTTATAAACATTAGCCATTTCAATCTAAAAAGAAGGATATATAAATTCCGGCCCATTTATATTTTGTTCTTACATAAAAATTCCAAAAAGTAACAAGGACCAATAACTGGTACCATTTTATATCATAGAATCATATCCCATTTTGTCCCCAATTTTCCAATGTATGCAATATAAAATAATGGAACATATAAATATGTATGTATGTATGTATAGATCAATGTGTGTAGCACACACAGTAGTTTAAACTTCAAGGGCAGCTTTGTTGATGACCTCAAAGGCATACTCGATACATGACTTCATTTTATTTGGATCAATGAATCCTTTCTCCGCTGTCACTGCGATCCTCAACTTTCCCACATAGCTTATCATTGTAAACGATAGGCTCTGCACCCAAATAAATCAATAATAATTTATATTATAAAGTCACATACGTATACTCAATTTAAAAATCTAAAAAAAAAATCGAGGATCAATAAAAGTTTTGCATGCACCTGAGGTGGCCCCGCAACGGCGAAGTACAGTCCTTTACAAGGCTGATTGGCCAACGCCATTTGTTCGACAGGCCCGATCAAATTCGAAATCGCCATGCTCGTGTTCTTTAATGTTCCATGGATATGTCGAGCTGTTGCCTGTTACATAAGTTGATTAAAAGTGAAAATTAGAATATTGTTAAACCTGATTTCCTTAATTTGTTATAATTAAACTAGATCAATTAGTTCCCCTCCTACACAAGAAATCAATTAGGGCACGGTGCATATGCCCTAATTTATTTTTCGTAGTCAAGAAATGAAAGAATTTGAGTACATGCATGCATGAAATAGAAAAACAAATGACGTGCAATTAGTTGATACCTCGTGACCTCTGACCATTCTAATAAGACTAAGAAGCTGTCCGGTTAGGTAAATCGCGGCGGAGTTCTTCTGTCTCTTGATCATCCGGTGAGCTTTCTTGACAAAGTCGACTGGGTTCAGAAGCTCGGATTGAGTCAATTTAGGCAGAGGAACTTGTAAGAAAGCAAAACGGTTGCCCCATGGCGTGTCCGAATTAGGTTTGATCATTTCATCGACTGATTTGTACCCTCCAATAGCCCTAGTGTTGAGCAAGACTAAGGCTGTTGTCTTTGATTTAATTGATTCTTCATCTGCTTTTTGCATGTATAGTCGAGTCCCCAATATTATCACACCGGTTATGACATCATTAATAGTCTGCCCAAGTTAAAAAATTATCAAAATAAAGGATTTTAGTATTCTGTAAGAACAAAGACAAATAAGTTACGGATCCAAGAATTATTCATCTAGGGGTCAGACTTATGCAATTTCAATCTATTTTTTTTACAGTTTTCTCGGCCCAGCCAAGCTACAGAGCAATAATTCTCTTCGACAACAACTCAAACATGAGGTCAACGACAGTTCGAACGTGAGGCCGATGGTGGGGTCGGTCGACCCCGCTCGACCCCACTCGTTCCGTCATTCTCAGTCCTAATGTGTTAAATAGTTATGGTTGAAATATGGTTGAGGCTGAAATAGAAAGTAAAAGGATGCTTGATTATTAATTCAAAAACAATTGACCTGTGAGAGTATTACAAAGATGGGTAATGCCGTAATGGGTAGGAAGTAATTGATGTGAAATATGTATTTTTTTAACGAATTTATTTTCCTGGTTTGTTGTGAAAAAAGAGCTAAAAAGCTAATTAATAACGTTACGTATACAGCTAGAAATCAAATCAAATTAGCTAGCTATTTCCCAAAATAATGTCGGATTTTTTTTGAAAAATTGTTTAAGATTTGGAGTATTTGAAAATGACGAATTATATACAAATTCCAAAAGGTGTGTGTATATATATATATATATATCATTTTCTGTAATAATGTGTATATGCACAATCCTAATAAATTTTACAAATTGACGTATTCCGAACATCCATAACAATAAATGAAACGTATTCTCAAAGTCAAGACGTAAATTAAATGAGTGGGCATTAAAAGTGAATAAGTCCAACATGAAGACACGGATATGTATGTATAGTTCTAGAAATTCTTACCACATTCAGCTTGCTCTTGATTTGCTTGAGCTGATCAATAGAAAACGTAGTCGTAGTCGTCGCGATCGGCCGGAATTCCACACCGTCGGTACCCGATCTAATCGGCGATTTATCGTCCTCCATCAAGGTACTCTTGAAGAGGCTCCAGCCAAAGTCGTGAACCGTGTGAACGAGGCCGGTAAAAAACCTAGGAATCCGTCGCAAAAAGATTTTGTGACGGGTTCTGGGGCCCGTTTTTGATTGCCGCGACGGGAATGTCAGCGGCACCGACGGGTTGTCGACACGTTTGAGGCACGAGAGGAGTGCTCCCATCAAGGAGTAGCCGTCGCCTAACGAGTGATGGAGCTTGAAGATTAAATTGCCCGCCGCATTCTTGGTAGGGTATTTGAGTATGTGAATTTCCCACAACGGCCGTTCTAGTGGGAGCTGTTCCGTCGCTATTTTTGACAAGTAGTCGTTGAAACATTCGTCGTAGTAGTCCACCGACATGCCACTAGGGAAAGTTGGGACATTGACGTGGTCTTTGAGATTCACCTCTACCTTTTTCCATTTCCTCACCCCTTTCTTGTTAGTAACCTAATCAATTATCATAGTTGTGTGTTAACTAATGAAGTGCATGTAGCCCATTAATTCAGGGACATCACATGATGCGATCTTCTGTTTGTAACAAAGAGGTCAAGGGTTCAAACCCCATTATTCCTCCATCATCGATTATAGCTTTTTACATTAAAAAAAATGTGGGTAGGGTAAAAGAACATACCATAATCGAGGAGAAACGAGGGTTTATAGGCAAGAAAAGATCTTTGAGGAGAGATATAGTCATGGAATCATCAATATGATCTTCAGTTTCCAAAACTCCTAAGATTGTGAGTGATAACGCAGAGCTCCTCAAGTATTGAGCACTTGGGCTCATAGGCTCCAGAACTTCTTCTTCTCCCTCCATAATCTGCAACTCTCTCTCTCTCTCACACACACACACAAGATTAATGTATGTTATATCTTCTAAATATGATATGATACATGCAGCAGATGAACTCGAATGGTAGAGATGATGGATATATATACATATATTTATATAGAGCATCAATTAATAATTAACTAATATGCAGTTCATTAATTGCGATGACTTTTGTATTAGGTAAAATTATTGCTAAATTAATGTACTTGTTAATTATATGCAATTGTACACACGCTTGCATAAAATGATGGCATATGTACGTGCATGTGGCTTCGTTTATACCTTGCAATCTATCTTCAAGATGTTCAATAATGGCTAACTGTGATCGATATATATAATTACGTTATTGATATATTTTGGCAATGATAATATATAATAATGTTATATTAACTTAGTGTTACAAATGTTTTCTGCGACAACATATATCCATAACTTTTTTTTATCATGCTCAACTAATTCATAATGATCACTGTCCGTTCATGAACTGATGCTTACTAATGTTTGCCATGTGACTAGCAAAATAATAATTTTTTTTGTTCATCCAAAAGTGTAGGTGACAATATATAATTTGTATGCAATTAATCAAACTAAAATTTTGTCATGTGAACCTTCTTGAGAGAACTGTGAGACTTTATACGTTCAGTGCAATAAATTATGTGCGATAAATTAATTGTGAACTCAATAAAAACGGAATTCGCAATATAAAACGTGAAGCTAGTTTATCGCACAACTCGATTGTATAATTTACTGCAATTTTCACGGTTATCATAATAAGAAGTTTTATTTAAATCACTCCCCCCCCCACACACACAGATATATATATTGCCTAAATTCCATTTTGGTTAACAAATTTGTTCTTAATCATAGCCTAAAAATTGTGATAGCAGAAAATCATTTTTAACTCTTCGATTGTGAATCTACTATAAACGTGTCATTTTATTGGATGAATGCAGTAAGTCCATACACCCAATGCAATATTTTCACATTCTCATGAAGAATGTCGTTTTTAGGGTTCGAATCTCATAAGAGGTGATTTTTTTTAGTGTAGTTAATTTTATGTGAATACAGTAACTCTATATATCAAATGCAGTATATTCTCACGTTCTCGCAAAAAATATAGTTCTTATGATAACTCATCCATACTGCATCGATTTAAAATAAATAGAATTGTTCATCAATATTTGTTTAATGCTATGAACAAATCGAAGTATCTGGATCAATCTTCTTTTAGGTTAATGATGAATATACCACAAACTTTAGTGAATTTATAATTATATCTCAATTTTTGAAAGTTATCAATGATACTACACCATTTTTACCAGTCTCCTTCCGACTATGATCAATTTTGAGATAATTGCTTCTAAGAAAATATTTTGAAGTGAAATTCTAATGATATAGTTGATGCAATTTTTAAAATTTGTAATAGAATTAATAAGTTTCAAAATCAATATATAATTAATAAAATAATTAAGAGAACAAGATATAATTGATAAATCCAATCAAAGATAAAGCAAAATAAAACACAAAACAATAACAGCACGATCCAACATCTCCATTGCCCGACTCACTCTCGACAGGACCAGAGAGAGCGAGTCGGGCAAGAAAAACACAATGATCGGATGGGAAGGGTTTGACACCCGATGAACACACGAAAATGGCAATACCTACATATGTAAGTATGGAATCACATATATTTGGTATTAATATTATATACAAGTATGTCCCTCAAGATGCAGAATGAAGGGCTTCTTAAGTAGGAACAATGCAATCTACACAACAACATCATTCAGTTTCTTGCATCTTCAAATCCTATATAACAACTTTAGGAGCATTAAAACTGATCAAATCAAAGGTTACTGAAACCTCACAACAATGCAAGAGATGTCGTCCTTGCTTTTCCTCGACAGCGCCTCATCAATGAGATGCTTCGCTGCTGCATGAGGGTCCTTGATTGTTTTGATAGAGTTGACAGCTTCCTGGTTTGACATGACCTGCAAAAGTTTAGAGCAAATAAATGAATCCTCACTTATGAAATGTATAACTTCTCTTATTGCTTATCGACTCAAGAAAAGTTTATTGATGATCACACCTTCCACAGTCCATCGCTTGCTAAGATGACGAACTCAGCATCATCATCTATGGTCTCAACTTCTATATCAGGCTCTGAGCTCACGTGTCTCTTCAAGCTCTTGTCGCCAAATGCTCTGGCCACCGCCAGCTGGCCATCAACGCGAGGGACATCGCCTATGGCAATTGAGAAAGAGATGACACAAAACCTAATTGCTATTTGTGAAAAAAGAGGGCTTATTTGGTAGAATGATTAGATTGGATAATGTAGTACGTACCAGGCAGGTTTGATACGAAACCACCCTTGCTCTCGATCAACTTCTTTTCCCTGCTAGGTTCGTGGTCAACAGATAGTTGTTTGGCGACGCCTTTCTTGCTAATGACAGCCCGGGAGTCCCCTACGTTTGCAACTATGAGCTTCTGTCTGTTGATCAATATTGCAGTTACTGCTGTTGACCCTCCTTTCCCCAATTGAAGCGATTTCTCTAATATTTCCTTATCGGTCTTCTGGTAGGCGTTCTTTAGTGCAATTTTTATGTCAGTCCAGAAATCGCTCTGTTTAGAAAAGAATGTTACTGTGGAAATTTAGGAAATATAAGAAATATAAAAGCTTACATCAATTTTAACGACATTGATTGACATTTCAAAGGAAATGTAGCACCATACCTGCTTCAAAATATTGTCGAAGAGGTTAAGTTGCAAGTAATTTGCAACATCATGCCCCATATGTCCGTCATAGATAGCAAACAGACCCAACTCGTTCTCATCTATCATCTTGAGTTCAGAAACTAAATAATCTTCCATGGCATGATTCGCCTTTCCTTTCATTAGATGGGAGCCGTGTGTAACGTGCTTTGCAAATTTGCTACCGCCTTTCTTTGCATCCGGTGTGAGAGGAGCGGAAAAGCATGCCTTTTCCTGAATCAGAAAGAGAGTTTAAGTCGAAGGATCACTAGTGATAGATAAACACCAACTGTAAATTCATGGATTTAGCTACAGACAAGAACAGCACAACCCCTAACACAAAAGTTGAGCTAGACTTCGTAACTCTCATCAATAAGGATGAATACTAGATTGAACTTTTTAGAAACTTGAATGCCTAAGGCACAGGTTTTTTAAGCATTCCAGTTATTTAGATCCTTTATCTGCTCCAACTATCACGAGTCTAAAAAAGTTCATCACAAGATTATCTTACTTCTGAGTTCTGATAGAAACTGCTATTTACCACAGATGGACATAGGTCATTTTTCACAGAAATGAAATAAATGAAGTCCACAAACAGCCCTTTTCATTAAAGTGATCACTATCCACCAAAATTACAAGCCTAGTCCTTATCTTATTGCCTCCAGGCAAGGTAAGCAATGAAAAAGACAGCACATATCCCTCCCATTGAAACTTTCTGGGTTGTAGATTCATATATCATACAGAACCAATAGTTTTTAGATGATCCAAATAATATAGAATGGGGCACTGCTCAGACGCGACACAGAATGAAAAAGTTGCATGAGAAGCTGAAATTTACTACAGGCTGTGCTGTTACTGATCATTATCAAGAATCAGAAGCCAAGTAAGCAACCAAAAACGTTCCTTTTTGAATGTAATCGGCTAAAAACTGTATCTACATCTTCACCACATAAACAGATAAAAGCAATCGACATATCAGATTGGCATCATATCATAAGCCTATAGCACTTGCACCATCTACATTTGATCTCAGTGAGGCAAAAGCAAGAAAGGGTTGCATCAACAAAGCTGGCTTCGAATTCATAATTTCTTTGTGCTTCTAAGAGAGCCACAATAACTGAACTTAGGGAAGCTTCACTACAATAATAAAATGCAATTATAATAATAAGCCTCCACGATTTAGAACAGGTAGCGATTAGCAAGCTTCGGCTAAGAATGCCTGATTTTGCACAAAACATTATAGACCACTTTCGATCCTTACACATGTTACTGCTTTTTGTCCAAACTTTAACCCTCAAATTTTCCCAATAAGGATATGTAGTGATATATCAGTATTCATTTTTCATATGCAGCAAACTTTACCAAAAAATCACCAATTTCGTCTAATTCTTGATTAAACTATGCAGATCAAAAACTTACATAGCATATATTTCCAACATCCCTTAACTCTAACCAACGAAACCCCCTTTAAAACACACACACACACACGAACTGTGACACACAGAGAGAAGAGAGTAAAGAAAGTAAGAAAAATACTGCAAATAAACGGTTGACTCTCAAGAACTCCGAAACGAATTATTAGGTAGTTTTCCTACACGCCGACATGATAGAAATTAAAAATTACCCATTAAATAGCAGGATAGAGAGAGAGAGAGAGGGAGGGAGAAGTAACCTTCATCTTGTTGAGGATTTCTCTTCCTATCATGGCTGTCTCTTTCTCCAAAAAATCTTGTTTTTTGGCCGCTATTCTGAAACTCTGGGAACCCAGGAAAAGATGGAACTCAATTACTTAGCCATACACAAAAAGATTGAATTTTTATTATGCGTTGATCATCAATTTATTTGTTACAGTTACCTGTCTTAATTTATCTATAAAGATAATTATCAACAGTTTTGACTTCAGACCACAATTTGACGAAAAGGTGCCAATTCATCGTTGACTTGTCGATTCCTTTCACAACCCGCGTCTTCCTAAATTTGTTTACCAAATTTGTTGTATTATATTTTCTATTCTTGTCTATATCTTTTTTATTTATTTATTTAATACCTTACATTTATTTTTATCGAAATGTAGAGAAAATTCGTGATGGAGATGTTTAAATAAAAATTGCTAAGATTTGAAATCATGATCGAAAAATCACTTAACTACACCAATTAGTACAAAATAAGAGGAATAACTCATTTAATTTTATTTACTTATTACCCAATTAGTACTTATTGGATATTTTAGTGTAATTGAGTTAACTGAATTGACCAATATCATCATAATAATACATTATATAAGTTTGGAGGTGCGGAGTGCACGCTTGTATGATTTTATTATGATCTCATGGGCGAAGCCCTAAGGGACGGGGTCCGGGGGCAGCGCCCCGGTAGCGGGGTCCAAGGGGCGGTAGCCCCTGGCGGGTGAGAATGTGGCATGTTTCCACCCGGCCGAGTCAAACACGATGTTGATTCCAGAGGGTCTCACCCGGCCGGGTGAGAAGGTGGCATGACTCCACCTGGCTGAGTCCAAAGCGAAATGTTCTCCAGAGAGTCACACCCGGCCGAGTGTGTCTCCGGCGGAGTGTCACCCGGCCGGGTGCATGACAGTTTGGACAGTTTTATTCCCTTTTTTTTGTCTTTTTTAAGGCATTCCGATTCATCTTTATCATACACAACAATATACTTTTCTTCTAAGAAACTCTGAACTTTATCCGATCAACTAATTGGGTAGAACCGATCAATTGATTTGATCTGAAATTGTTTACATGACTTTCAAAGATCCAGTTTCATTCCTGTTTTGTTCGTATTGTTAATCTCCCCAACAGTACTTTCAATATAGCTTTCTAGACTATAAATATTTAATTTTTCCATTTCGAAAAGTCTAATTGATGGGAGAGTAGAATACTATCAACAGTTATCTTCTATGTTATGTAATATTTACATATACGCACTCTTATCTATTAACCAAATACTAAATACTCATTTCGTCTTGACAATGATGTCACACTTGTGGATGACATGAAATTTTAAGAATTATTGTTTAGGGTGTGTAAATAGAGAGATAATAAATTGTTAGTTATATTAATGATAACAGAGAAACTAGTAATGTGAGAGAAAAAAATTGTTCATTGTATTAATGATGAGAGAGAAAAGATTGTTTAGAATGTAAAAACTTCCGAAATATGGAAGTGTGACATTTTTAGTAGGACAATTTAGATCTCTATAAAAGATTGCCCTAATTTCGCCTTGTTGTAGTAACAATTTAGATCTCTATAAAAGAAATTAATATGTTATTTTAGGACATTATCCACAATTAGAGGATAAACGAATGTTGGTTGAGAGCTTGGGGTTTTCATCACAAATGGACTTACGTGTTATATTAGATTTTTGTACTAATTTGAATTTTTATTATTTTTCTTTCTTCACTATTTGGGGGGGTTTTCCTAATGGGAAAATGGGCCAAATTAGTTTTATAACTCTTTATAAGTATGGTGTATTTTTATTTTATTTTTGAAATTACATGTGGTCTATGTCATTACAATTAAAGCACTACATCGGATGAGAGCGGCGAGATTTGAAGTCTTGTGTAGTTATATAACTCTTTATCATAATATATTTATCATTATTTATTTTATATAGATCTATATACATTAATATAACCTATACGCAATTAATGAAAATTATGCAACCCAACCGTTACAACATGAGTATTAATTTACATATAATTTATTTAGTTCAATTTGAAATACAAAAAACAAAACACATAATTAAATGTTTAGATTTAGAATTAATTTTTTTCCATGGTTACTAGCCGTTGGCATACTAACATAGTAACATTAGAGTCACCAGCTCCACATTCCCTTTTTCAAAATTTCGACCGTTAAACAAAATCCGAACGTTAGTATCCCTCTCTCTTTTCTCTCTCTCTCTCTCTCTAAACAACACAACGCAGCGCCATATTCTCTCTTGTAAGATCATATCTTTTGCGCTCTTCTTCTTCTTCTTCCACAATCATCATCAAATACACTGCGGATTACCGGAATCGTTGGTTGTTTGATCGATAGTTCCCGATTGAATGGCGGCGGTGGAGGAGTCGAGTAATCTATTCATGGTGGACGAGGCGTACGAGTTCTCGGCGCCGCGATTTTACGATTTCATGACGGAGGAGACTGCCGAAGAAGTTCGTAGGGCGGAGCTCTGGTTCGAGAGCGCCCTCGCTCATGCCCCTTCTCGTGCGTCCGCGTCCCCTATTTGCTTAATTGGATGTTAATTCCCCCCCCCCCCCCAAAGTTCTATTGAATTTAGAGAGTGGGGAATTCTCGGATTATATGTCAATTCTGGAGCCGCGTCTGTGATTTCTTAAGCGGAGAGAGAGAGATAGAGATAGAGAGGTTTTGATGTCTTGCATTGTTTGTCTGTCAATGGTACATAGATTATTTTCTGACTTAAAATCTTGTTTTGAACTTCTTGAATTTTTTGGTGATCTATGAGGTTCATCAGTGGCTTGGTGATTAGCATTTTCTGGAAATCTTGGTGTGTGTTTATTTTCTGTTTCTTACATAGCAAGAGTGTGAAAATGTAAGAAGTTCGAAACTAATTGATCCTAAAGTTCTCAAATTTTGTCTCTATAGCCTAAAAAGTTTTCGCTTGAATCTAAGCAGCCTTCTTCTTAAAGATGATTGTCTATGGTTGGCCTTAGTGAGGATTCATGTTTAGCATTTTCTTGGTTTTGCAGCATTTATGCCTAGAATCAGATCTACCAGAACAGTTAAAGAGATTCTTTGCAATTTCAATGATGACGAGCAAATGCAGAAGGTGATTTGTTTTTATCATATTTGTGACTTCTTTATCCTATCAATGTATGAATTGTGGATGTATATATGTGACAAATGTAAAATGTTTCTACTTGTTTCAGGAGCCGAAATCATCTGAAAATGCACGTACTGCATCAAATTCTGCTCAAGAATCAGCGCCAAACTCACTAAACCAGACATTGTTAGTAACATTTAATTACTTGTCTTTCTGCTGTTTTATTTCTTCGGAGGAAGTGTCTCAATTTTTTCCCACATTACAGACATAAAGCAAAGGCGATTTCAACTGAAACAACGCAGGAAGTTCGAACACGTATTAGTCCCAAGGAAATTGAGAAGACACCCAATGCAGAAAGCTCATGCTCTCAGGAAAAGCAAAAGTAGGTTCTTATTCGTGTACAACCTGTTCTTCTATTTTTGGTAGTCAGTTACATAGTCTAATGAGCAACGGAATTTTCTGGTTCCGATTGATCAGTATTGCACAAGGAGGGGAGGCGTCCTCCTCCTCTGTCCCTAAGGAAGCTGCTGTCCAAGGTTAGTCACCTCCTCTTTTGCTTCATGAGTTTGCATAGAATGTGGCCGTTTTTCTTGAATCGCGCCTGAATCGAGTCGTTTGTGCTATTAGGACCGGAGATTTGCTGCACTCCAGCACCACAAAAGCAGAGGGATGATAGGAAGCTTCAGACAGCGAAAAAGATTGCTAGTATGCTGAAAAATCCTTCAGCGATCAGTTCAAAGAAACAGTTACCAAAATCACAAACCAAGAGCGCTAAACCTGCTAGTGTTAGAAGGTGTGAATTTGTTTGTAGTATGTTTTTTTAACTAGTTTTTCATCTATCATCATGTGCTAAGAACTGGTAGTTTTCCCCAGGGACACAAATGGCAAGAAGAACACAGTTGGAACTCCCAACTTGGCCCATGAAAACCATGCCATAAAGAAGCAAAAACTGGATGGAGGAAAATCTCGACAGGTAGATAGATGCTACTGCAACTTCATGATTTATACGAGTTTCATGGTGTTTGAACTTTCACATTTTTAACATGTGGTTTCGATAATGTTCTTTTCAGATTCTTACAGTCAACAAACCTTCAAATCTGCCTCACAAAACAAGAACTGGAATTGTCAGCAGCAGCTCCAACTTCTGCCCTGCAACTGCTAAATCTTATAAAGAAGATAGAAAGGTAAGACGGCTTCTGCATTAATTCAAGTGCTGTATTATTTTCTTTTCACCACGATGTTGTTATTAGGATGCTGATTTATCAATTCATTGTGTAGATGTACGTTCGAGAACCAGCGGCGCCATTTGTTTCTATGGCAGAAATGATGAAGAAATTCCAATCAGGGACAAGAGAGGTATCTTCGCTGCGTAGCAGCGGATGTTCTCTTTCTCAGAGTGATGCTGCTGGAGCAACGCAGAGGAAGCCTAAGCTTACACTGACAAGGCCTAAAACACCTGAATTCGAAACATCTCAGCGTGTGCGTTCTGTTAAAATCAAAAGTTCAGCAGAAATTGAGGAAGAGATGATGGCTAAGCTTCCTAAGTTCAAGGCTCGTCCACTAAACAAAAAGGTAGAAAAAAATATCGATTTCAAATAAAGTTTTTAAACAAATTTAAGACATGTATGTTCATCTACCAATCTGGTTTTGTCTTGTCACAAGATCTTTGAGGCCCCATCTTTACCACCACTGCCAAGAAGCACATCCCAGCTTCCACAGTTTAAGGTAGATAAATGTCTCTTCTCAGTGCAAGTTTGAGAAAATGAAATATTATTCAAGCAGATTATAAAATGTCTTCATTTGAACAGGAATTCCGTCTACAAACAATGTCAAGAGCCACTCAGAATGCAGAAACATCTACTGTGGCCTCGGTCGAATCCCCAGAGGTAAAGGTACTGTCGAGTAATCGTCAGTTCTTAGTCAAAAATTTAGCTAATGTTATTGACTTGGTTTTCCACAAGGCATAGAACTCAGCATATACACACCCTTGTTTTTTGCAGAGCCATCAATGGAAACCAAGTCATCTTACTGCACCAAAATCACCTGTTCTTCAAACATCTCTTCGAGCACGTCCTCCCAGGATCAAAAGTTCTGAGGAGTTAGAGAAAGAGGAGCTTGAAAATGTTTCACATTTCAAGGCGAGGCCATTGAATAGAAAGGTAGGTTCATTACAACATCACCTTCTGGTGAATTTTCTTGTTAGAATATTGTTTTTTGCTCAACCACCAATATTTAATAAACTTTCGATTGTTCAGATATTTGAAAGTAAAGGGGACATGGGAATATTCTGCAACATGAAGAAGCAAGTTACCATTCCTCAGGAATTTAATTTTGCTATAGATAAAAGAATCCCACCACCAACTGCTGTTCTTGACCTCTTCGACAAGGTAGCAGATCAGAACAGTGTTTTCCTAAGTCCTTTTTTTGTGTTGGAAATAACAAGTTAGTTAGTTAGTTAGTTATGTAGCTAAATATTGCTTCCTTTTCTACTCCTCCTTTCAGCTTTCATTATGTTCAGAATCTCAACGTGAGAAACCTCTCCCAAGAAATACTACACCAAATCCATTCCATCTCCACACAGAGGTACGAACATCTTTTCATGAACTAATTCATTGGTATTTTATTCTACTTTGATTTATGTTTTTCTCTACTTCGTCCCATCAGGAAAGAGGGGCAGAGAAAGAGCGAAGGATAGCTGAAGAACTCATGCAGAAACAGTTAGAAGAGGAGAGGGCTAGGATACCGAGAGCTCATCCATATCCTTACACAACTGATTATCCTGTGGTATGCATATATAATTATTATCTTTACTCTTTACTCTTTTATCTTTCGCTCATTGATGTGATGAAAGATAATTATGACTTGTAATTTTCTCTGCTGCAGATTCCGCCAAAGCCAGAGGCGAAGCCATGCACGGAACCAGAGCCATTCGAATTAGAAAGTTTGCTGAGGCATGAACAGGAGATGCAGAGAGAAATGGAGGAAAGGATGAGGATGGAAATGGAAGAAGCTGAGATGAGAAGATTCAAAGCCCAGCCTATCTTGAAAGAGTACGAACTCAATGAAACATAATGTTTATTTCCATCTTTCTGTTTTCCTGTAATCATGGCTCTCGCTGATTATGTTGAACTTGTATAATCTATCAACATCAGGGACCCAATTCCACTCCCGGAGAAAGAGCGAAAGCCCCTTACAGAGGTTCAAGAATTCAATCTACACGTCGAAAACAGGGCTGTTGATCGAGCAGAATTCGATAAAAAGGTTACTTCCCTTTCAATAAGATACAAAAGTCTCTTGCCAAGAGTTGTGTGTTTTTACATTCTTACCAAGAGTTATGTTTTTCCAGATTAAGGAGAAAGAAATGGTCTACAAGAGATACAGAGAGGAGACAGAAGCTGCAAAGATGGTGAGCACATACAATACAATTCATTCAACCTATGTCACTTAATATTATTGAAGATCAAGATTTTGAGAATATAATTTATCGTAAAAACATCACAGATGGAGGAGGAGAAGGCCTTGAAACAGTTGAGGAGGACTTTGGTTCCTCATGCAAGACCAGTACCTAATTTCAATCACCCTTTCTTACCACAGAAGTATGCATCTAACATCTACGTTAAACTCTGTTTCTTGCTGGTGGCTGCATTGTCTGATACCGTATTCTTGTCTTCTCTGAATGAACAGGTCTGCTAAAGAGGTTACAAAAGCCAAGTCACCGAAACTGCGTGTGAATTATAGGAAGGAGAAACGAAGGATGGTCTGTCCCACTGGTAAAGCTTCGGGTGCAGCAGCGTGCCATATGAGGTGACCGGTGATTGGTGTAGGATTTTGTGTATCGTTCAAGTCCCCTTGAACTCTAACTATTTCTTCATTAGGATCGTGGGACGTTGCTCCAGTCCTACAATCCTTAATTTCTTTATTATTTTGTACAAGAGTATGATGTTATTGTAATGCAAATATGTTCAAATGGTTGAAGATATATGATAATTCATCTAATCTATTTTGACGAAGAAGTTTCATATAGTACTTAGAAATGAAATTGCAAGCAAGCAAACATAGAAACTCCACGATTTGACGTTTAAAGCTAAAATGGCATCACAGAAATCCAAATTAATGTGTTAGGCTTTACAGGATAGTTACATATTTTGGTCAGTGTTCTAAAAACTCTTCTGTTTTTCTACTATCTTCATCATCATCTCCATACACGATAAAAATAGTGCTTCAACTCACCAGAGTTGAGACCTGGGAACCTGTGGAGACTTTTTGGCTGAGGATTGTTATAACAAACGGCCATCTCATAGATTCAGCAGCTTCGCATTCTTCCCAGCCATCCCCCATAACACAGAATTGGACATTTGGCCCTCCAAAGCGCTCTTTGATCCATGTGAAACGCTGGGGCTTCCCCACATCGAGCGAGCTATAGACTGGAAAGCAAGCATGAATTAGCGAAGGCTAGATAATAGAACCCAGAAATTTGGCATTCTTAAAACAAAAACAAGAAGTAATGCAGAATCAGTCGCTGCAGTTCAAGAAGAATAGAGTTGCAGGTAAAAGATACCGGACAGCTGCCTATGAACAGAAGCAAATTCACTAGTGTGCTAACACCCCAAATTCTTCTCATTTAAAACTTATCATAGAGCTGATTCAGAAACTCTTTGTGGGGGTACATTTATATAATTTCTGCATATATGTCACACCAGTGTATGATGCAGACAGACAGAGAGATGCATTATCTAGATCTCAAAAATTGAGCAGTGGACTAAAACCTTATGAAAAGTCATTGACTATTTATAACAAACAGACAACAGGCTGTCAATTTAACGGCCAAAAGTTGGAGTATATATTGGACAAATCCTAGATATTCATATGAATGTTTGGCTGGAAACTCAAGAGAATAGATAGCATTCTTTAGGTAATGGAAGAATTAACAAACCATTATAGCAAGTAATCATATTATCAAGCTGAAAGAATAGGCATTTGACCAAGCTTGGTATGAGAGGTCCCGAGGTAACTAAGACATTGATGTGTTCAAAATGCAGCATCTCTAGCATCATCTGAGTTTGTGGAGGGTGTCATATCTCTTCTCCGACCTGCACACTGCTCCAAGCAGGCCCTAGCTGTATCACGTATAAACAACAACTAGAAGTATATCAATATGCTCTCAAATGAGTTAGAAGCTTTCGTAAACAAAAAGCATACAGCAATTTGTTCTTCTCTGAGGGTCAAAGGAAAGGTCAATTCCAAAACGCAATACAATAAAATCAGTGAAATTTAAATTTACACATGAACCTAATGCACGAAAATGCTATATGTCATATTTGGTTTCACTAAGAAAGCCAAAACTAGCCTAAAAGAAATGCAGTGAACCGAATGAAATCTAGTTCACTATTGCCAAGTATGGTTATAATTGATCTTTGGTGCACCACACCAGTTCTCATCCCATGCTATACTCTCTATAAAAGAAATAACCTTATTGACAAAAACAGCCTTTTAGCTCATTCATATAAGTAGAAAAACAAAGACCAGGAAGGAAATTTGAGGCAGGTAGCTCGTTAACATTATCCAGGTACCTCATTGACAAGTTTGTATCTTCTAGCAATTATGTTTTTAATACACGTTAGTGACGTTACAGTGCTAAACCATTTCGAGTCTTACAGGTCTCTAAATATTAAATCAAAATGGTTAAATCTATTAGTTCAAGAAATTCAGACAAATCATCACAAAGACACAGACGGAACACTTTACCTGAAGAAAGCCATCTCTCTGTGTAAGTGTCAGTCAAGTCATAGAGACTCTCCCACAATCTTATGAGATCGTGATTAAGAATATTATGCAACCCCTGCAAAAACGTAATGTTGTTATGAAAGGTAGATAAACATATCATGACTTTGTCCTATGTCAAAACATTACGTTCATAATTCCTTTTAAATTTGTAAATGAACTCATGAGAAATAGTCTGAGCAGTGAGGACTTGGAAACTTTTATCAGCAAAGATGGTTCAATGCTTTATACTCGTTAGCGTTCTTGAGTCTGTCAGAATAAAAATAAATAAAAAATACTATGGCCTCCTTCCCAAGCACAAGCAGAGACACAAAACCCCCGTGGCATGCTCATGGTTGCAGGAAGAGGCCGTTAGAAGTTACAGAATATTATGTTTCTCCTAGAAGAACCGTGAAGCATGTTTCTAGTTAGAGAAGAATGGTGATTCACTACCATGGCATTCCTGTAGTTTAATATACTACTAGGAAATAAAGATTATATGCAAGGCCTTGGCATTTGAAGATTGTTATGGAAAGAGAATAATTTTTAAACTGTATTGCAGTAAAAGAGAAATGAAAAAAAAAAAACATAAAGAGTTTTTTGATACATCTTTTAAGTGCAAGTGGCTCCTTATGATATGCAAGTTTGCATCAGATTTACTTGTTGAGTGTGCTTAAATTGTTTTAGATTCCAGAGGTTGGAAGGCATAAGACTAAGATGATAGGCCCTAGTATAATTGACGCAGATTTTGTAAATCTGGAGACTGAAGAACAGTTGAAGCATAAAATTATTTTAGTTATGCCAAGGAAAACAATGTAGATAGAATAACAACTAATATGTATTTCAGGTATAAAGTTATTTATTAATCCATGGTAAAAACAATACATTGTTCAGCAAGTCATCAATCACCAAAACTTTACCCTTAGAAAAGGATAAAGAAAATGTACCTTTCTATACTTCTCAGCTACAATGCGGTG
>JAYDZE010025319.1:0-27680 GCA_034509125.1 Monilaria moniliformis
TTTTTGGAACAGAAAAAAAAAGGTTCCCATTTCGGGAACCTTTTTTGTGGATCCACCCCAATCAAGAATTTTGCCAACTTGAGATGTCAAATTATCGAGTCAGGTCAGGCCATTGGGCCAATGAGAAAAATCTTTTGGGCCCATCCGAAAAATCGGTTGGAGCAATTTGCCGGCCTACGCTTTAATCTTTTGGGCCCGATTGAATATTTTGAACCTATGTTCGACCAACAATCAGACCAGACCATGTTTGGCACCTTTATTCTTTACCCAATGAAGAGAGAATGCAAACGAAAAGGCATGTATCCTTGAACTTGAGAGAGAAAAGAGAGACTTTCTTTCACAAAGCATATGGGCTATAGGGGAAAGTGTGAGACAACAAATGTGGAACTCGAGAATGAGGAAAGGCCAACGCATAATACAGTTGCGCCATGAAAATTTAGAGGAAAGATGGGCAAAAAAAGTTATCATTGGCTAATATTGGCCAAAATTTGCAAATCTCCAACCACTCTAGCTTTCATGGCAGCATGTTTCCCTCTCATGGATGGCTGGCAGCCATGGTAAGTCATATAAACTCAGCAGCTGTACAGAAATAATATCCAACCTCGAACCAGAAACCGGGAAAAAATCGTCAACGGATCTGTTGGATCGTCTCCAATCTCCATAACTCGAACAAGGATTCGCTGCACAAGCTCGTTTACTTGGGACTGCAAATGGCACCAAACATCGCCCACATCTCCGTTCCACTAAATAGAGAAACAAAATGAAAAATAATACGCGCTTAGAAGAAGGGAAACACGGGAAACGAACAAAGGAAATGGCTAAACACAGTCCATCTTCTTACATGAATCAAAGTTGCGAGCATCAGTCAAGTGGAGTGATGGTGCTCAAGATACTAGTAAACCAGTTATGAGGGTAGGAGTATGTGTCAGTTGTGTGATGCCAAACCATGATTCCTGAAGAGCCCATCGAGAAGCACTCCATTTGGCTCTCATCCTCCACGAGCTGCTTGATAAACGTGGTTGCCTGCAATGGAGTAGACATGTTAGCATGATGCATTGACAAGATTAACATCTTTCAACTCTCAATTTGTTCTCCTTTTTTGATTTCCTTTCAGCGTCTTAAGTTCTACTACCTTATTTAAAGTTTCCCTCGACAGATTCTTTGCATTAGTCTTATAACCACACCAAAATATCATACTAACAGATGCACGGACCAACATGAATGATTTCAAGTATACCATTTGATGCCTTAAGCATTCACATGGTGACACGTTTCTGTTGCTAGCAGTAGCATAGTATACATTTATAGGGAAACTCACTTGCATTTCTTGCTTCACTGTCTCAACCTGCCTGATAGGCTCGATTGTGGGCCAGTGCCATCTCTTCTGATCCCAAATTATGGTGCTATTAAAAGCAAAACCTGACATCTCATTGTGGAATCTCTGAGATCGTCTCTTCCTGTCATCAACATGCCACCCTACCACTTGAGAGCTGTTACAAATCGGACCCTCAATGAGAATTTCGTCTCTGCTTTGCACCAGCTTGGCCGTTGTCCATGTCCCTATCCGACTGCATCAATAAAAAAGTTGAGTATCATCACAGTCATTTTCACTTTATTGCATCCTAATTTGGATAGGTTACTGATTCACTAGCTACATACATCTAAGTTGCTCGAAGAGATGAGTAAGTTTGACATTAAATTGGTTCCTTCTCGAAAATTCAAGTATGTAATACCAGGACACATAGTTTCTGAGCAAATATATCTCAAGCAAATGAAATCGTCAATATATGAGTTCGAGTGATAAAAGTAGTTGAAGCGGAGGCGATACCTAATGTTTCTCATTTGGTGAAAGAGGGCAGTCGAGTATATACTATCATCATCTGCAAAGTAAGCAATCCCATCAAGGCGGTGTGTCTCTATGTGCGAGAGGGCCACATTTCTAAGGAGTGCGCTTCTATCTGTTATCTCAGTCGCATTCTTGATACTGCATACGAGATGTCTGTATATGACGTGGGAGTTCCTCAACAATTCAGCCGTCTCCATGGACTGAGAATTCATCTCCACAACTATCCAAAGAAGAGGGTGTCGGATCAG
The DNA here is from genome assembly GCA_034509125.1 of Monilaria moniliformis. Taxonomy (NCBI): domain Eukaryota; kingdom Viridiplantae; phylum Streptophyta; class Magnoliopsida; order Caryophyllales; family Aizoaceae; genus Monilaria; species Monilaria moniliformis. Next base: position 2,095 of record JAYDZE010025319.1, read on the forward strand.
TCTCAACGTGTGTGCCAAGCCATTGAGAAAGTAGGTCTGAAGCGGCCTAGCATGTGTCGGAGTGATGATGATCAGAAGCTTATCAATATCAAACACCACATCACAAGACAGATCCAACGAGAAATTTGAAAGGGTAAGGTCAGAAGGAGGATTGCTCACTTCAACATCGACCTTCTCTCTCAATGTAGAGTTCTCTTGCAAAGAAACTTTGCCTGCTACTGACATCTCATTTTTCAACCCAAGCAACGCGAAATCAAAAGCTTCTTGCTTAGGCAAGGAATTCGTGGACAGACTCAATGGTACAAATGGTGTGAGCCCAACAAAGATACCAACAACAAAGCACATCAAGAAATGTAAATATGCCCTCTGCCAATTCTGCCCCTTCATCCTCGACCTATCAACATCCCTAGAAGCTCGTTGTGAGAAAAGGCCAAGAACGAAGCTCTGGATTCTGTACAACGCATAGTCCAAGGAGCCCAGCAAGGAAGACAACACCCCCCTTTGTGGAGGGTAGTTCTGACTGTTTGAAGACGACTTGGACAAAGGCGACGCCACTTGACAAGCCTCCCCATTGCCTAAACCTCCCGGTCGAGGAACGGGAGACAATGTTCTCCTGATTGATGCCATCACAATTCCCTACTAGAAGATCCAATATCCCCAACACACACTGTTTCTATCAATTCCTAAACATGATCATGCCAAGAAAACTCGTCCGCTTTCTCGACTTTCGCCCTAACAAAGATCCCTCCAATCACACAATACCTGCTTATCATACTAACAAATGCAGTTTCCCAGCTTTCCAAACATTATTATCTGATAACTGCTGCTATATCAAAGTAGATAATTCTCTCTTCTTATTCCCCTATATATCACTTGAAACAAAAATTTCATTCTTTTTATGGAAGATGCTCCATTCTGTAACAGACTCCATTTTAAGACATCATAATCAATCTTCAAAGCCTAAACATACATTAAATTGCCCAATTCCTCCTCAACCAAATCCTGTGAAACGCCATGAACAGATTCAAATCACCACACAATCATAGATGCAAGCTAGAAACGAAGTATGAGCTTTCAAAAACCATAAACGAATATCAAAAGCTAAAAGACCAGAAAAAATTCCCATCTCAGTCCTACACAAAACTAGATTTGAAGCTTAGATAATGAAAAAAACAAGGCTCTTGCAATAAGCAGTTACCTTGTTTTCATCACAAATGAAATAAGCCTTCAGTTTTTGCGCCAATCTCAAAGCGCAGTGGCAACAGAAATAAATAAAAAATAAAAAATAAAATCAGCTCAATTTATATACATATATATATTGAGAAATTGCAAGTGAAATTAACTAATTTGAATTGAGTAGTCTGTGAATCTGTGACTCTGGAGAAGCTTTAACTGGACATGTGAAAAGGAGTGGAAAAAAAAGAAGAGAGGAATGAGCGTGTGTAGTGTTGTTAATTCACAATAGAAAGTGGGTTGAACTATTAAATGATTAATTCTTTACCTCAGATCTGCAACACAAAGATCACTTAAAATTTATGTTGATTCAAGCCAGAAATGTAAAAATAAAAAAGAAAAGCAGTATCTTTGCATATGTATATTATTCAAAAAATATTTGCAGTTAAGGGAAATTAATATTGCATTAATTAAATTAGAGATTTTACATTGTTGCATAATTACCACACATGCTTTGGGAGTATTGATGCCTCTTCTATTTTAGTGCATCAACTCGTTTATTTGGCAACTTTTATTAACAAATTTCAGCTGATAGAGTTCGTGCATTTATGTCGTGAAAAGGCAAAATTCATCAAGATATGACAGTAACTATTAGGGTATGTTTGATAGGATTGATTAGGCCAAGATTAATCTTGGCCTAATCAATCCTATCAAACATATCCTTAGTGTGAGAATTTTATATATGAAGGTGTGTTAATTATTGTTAATGTTTACTACTTCATCTTTTAAATTCAAATGCACATTAAGTTCAATTAACCGCTTTGATTATGACTAGGGGTAAGCAAAATACTCGAAATCTGAATATCTGAACCGAATCAAATTGAAATTTCAAATTTGGTTCGTTTCTTTTCGGATTTCGATTCAGTTCGGTTTTGATTTGTGGCGAATTTCGGTTTTTCGGTTCGATTCGGATATACTGTAAGCCGAAAAAACCGAAAACCGAATTTATATTTAATATTATATTATTATATATACTAATAACTATATATATATATATACATATATTTTTTGGATTTTTGGATTTTTAGTTTTTCGGTTTTTTGGATATTTTTATGAAATTTCGGTTTTTTCGGTTCAGATAGATTTTCATAGTTCGGATTTTGATTTTTCGGGTAATTGAGTTCGATCGATTTTGATCTTAATAAAAAATCAATTTTTTTGGTTCGGTTCAATTCGGGCAAAAAACCAAATCGAAAACCGAAAGCTCACCCCTAATTATAACAAATTACTCTCAGAAAAGAGATATCAGTTATTGACATATTCTCTTTCGAAGTCGAATTTTCCACAAACATATAGTACGTTGGGTTGATGCATGTGCTTTTTTTGTTTATACCCTTATATCACATATTGTTATGGTGCTAATTTCATTATTATGTATTATGTTATTCTAAAATATTCTTTCATTTAATTAAATACTCTCAGTTTATTAATACTATATTATCTATGCATTTGAGTTGAGTTGAGGAGGCCTTTTATCACATATATGCAGAAAGGCCCAAAATCGAAGCCCGTATCGTTTCATTTATTGCTTGGAGAAGAAGAGAGAAGAGAAAATTGTGTTAGTTTTTAATATAAAATATATGTAAATGAAAAAGTAGTATATCCTCGAATTAGCAATTAACAATGTAAGCTATTTGAAATTCAATATAAGGAGTAACATATTATTCAGTTGTAATTAATTAGATAATAAGCATCAATGTAAACGTGCCTAGCTAAACATATTTGACATACAATAATTTGATCAAAAAATAACTAAATAGAAGAAATTATAAAATGAGATACTTTGTTGAGTAAACACACAAAATTGATGAGTTCGCATGAATATGAAATTATTCTACAATAGTGAAAATTTCTCTCCAGAGAGATGTCTCGCCTGACTAAAAAGGTCACAAAAACGTAACAGACTATCAATCAATTAATAATAACTAAATATTAGAAGAAAAAAAATTGGTTTAAAAAATAACAATAGAACATTGTACCTTGAGATATATTAAAAAGGTGAGGGTCTTCTCTGTAAATAGAGAGGTATAGTGATCAAATCTTACCGTTTTTATTCCCTGAATAAAAAAAAACAATAATAACAGTTTGTCAAGTGGAAAAATCATACATAATTAATAATTCTTATATAGGGTACAATAAGATTATGTGTTTAATCTATAATATAAAATGATTATTTATTTGATGAGATATTATGTGAGGACGTCTTCATATGAGAACGCATGGAATAGCTCGTATTTTCAATAATCTCTGACCTCTATTGGTAAATTGTGCACCCATATCATCAATAGCTTTATTTGTTCATATATTCATCATCAAGAGTACAGATGCCAAAACTATTTATTCCAGCGTCCATTATAATGGTGTATCATATTGAATAAAAATGACATCCAAATAGATTATTTTTGGGATGATCCGAAACAACATGTATATATGAACTAAATGGATCACGAAAACAAATCAAGACTAACTACACATACCCTTAAAAAAAGGAGAAACTTCAAAACAACATTCTTATTATACATCAAAATACACTTTCCTTTTCTCATCAAATTTCATAACAAATCAACCACTTGAAGTGTTAGAATACCTACAAACCCTAGCTTCCTTATAAACAAGACCTCTTTGGCAAAAATAGCCATCTACAGGGCTACAATGCCGATCTTCCGAACAAATACACAAACCTTCAAGTGCACAACCATTCCCTTTCGCGTCTTCTATTCCATATAGTATTTCATCAGACCACTCACTCGAGAAAATCCCCGCGGGATCCACACCCTTCCTAGCTTCCACAAACCTACCAAACCTAGGAAACTTCCTCCCCACCCCAAGAAAAGCCACCTTCCTATTCTTACCCCAGTGGGGCCTACCCGAGTACTTGAAAAACGCCATCTGCTCCACCTCCTCCCACACGTCCCCATGCAAACGAGGCGTCTCCGCCTCGTCTGCATGGTAGTAATTAAAGTCAACCACCACGGAATCCTCCGGCTGCCCTAAGTAGGCGCCAGACTTCTTCACGAAGCGCACGAGGACGCCGTTGTAAATGTCGGCCCCGCATAAGCTTGCGGGGCCCGCCAGGTCCCGCAGCTTCTTGACGTCGCGGGCGAAGGCAGCGAATCCACCGGCCGAGAAAACGGCGGTGGATTCGAAGAACGGGAGAGCTTTTATCCTCGGGTCCCACGCGCACGAGACGGCCTTGTCGGACTCCGGCGAGTAGAGGCACGAGCCGGAGGTTTGCATCCGCCGTTGATGTCCCACGACGGGGTAGCCGGTGAAGATTAGGTTGTTGTTTTTCAAACCGTTGGCGGTTAGCTTTTTGTAGGCGACGAATGAGGATGCAAGTATGCATTTGGCATTTGTGTCTCTCGCTTTCTCTGCAGCTTTTTCTGCATTTGATGTAATATTATATCTAAAAATAATTATAATTAAGTGAGTTAATGGGCTATTCTAGCTTTTTTCATATAGTAAAAGGAAATTCTATATATAATTAGCCATTTTTCCCTATTATGTCTCTGCATAAAAAGTTGTGTAACATTATTATACGAATATACAATTTTGTTCAATAATATAAATAATATTGTTACCCGAAAATTTTCATGTAGGGGTATCAAAGTCATAAATAGTTATTATTTCTATATTTTTATTTACATGACTACAATTTTATACTCCCACTGTCCGCGATAAACTGACCCATTTTGACTCGGTGCGGGTTTTAAGAAATTGTTTAACTTTGTTAATAAATATGAATGAATTGGCTACTATATGGCACATGCAGTCTCTATTTAATTTATAATATCATGTGTTGATAACAAACCTGATGCTCGAACTGATTTTGCGATTAGGGCAAAATTTGACTGGAACCCGATAAAATCATTCACTCCATCACCCGGTGTGCTCATGGGAACCCGATCGTCGTAGCGATATACAGCCGTGCGTCGTGATGGGTACCATTGGATGTCTCCGAACTCGTTCCTGTTGGCGTGGTCCATGAATTCGTCTTCAATACCATCGTCACTAGTGAAATTGAACGTAATGCTACGTTTGAAAGCTGGTTCCAATGAGAATGTCACCTAGAAATGTAGTATTTTTGTGATTTACATTATTGAAATAAACATGAAACTAATTAAAGTCATATATTCCAATTAAAGTGTTTTTTTCTTTTATTTATAAGCCCCTAAACTATACTGTGGTTTTGAATTTTTGTTATATTGTATTCAACAATGAAGAAACTATTTTCACTCACTCAATAACTTATAACATAATTGTTCTGATACTCCTCTGTCTCAATTATATAGATTTGTTCTCTTTTTAACGTATCCCAAATATATAGGCTTCTGTTTTCGTTAAAGATAATGTTCTTTTAACTAATTTATTAATATATCATTGTCTAATTCTTTGATTATATCTTTAGCATTAATCCATCGTCAAAATAAATATAAACTTATTAAAAAATATTTATAACTTTTTTTAATAATTATTTTAATTTTTGCGAAAAATTTAATCTTTTTATTGAAGAAATTGAAATTTTGAAGTAGTGTAGGTGTAGCTTACTCACCTTAGAAATGACTCCCAATAAACCCAATTAAAGAGACTTTTGCAGCGCTAAAAAGCGCATCACTCTCTCTCAAATCCACCACTTTCGCAAAACCTTCCGACTCCTTCGCCGCCGCCACCATCCTAATACCCACCACGTGATCATGTAGCGCGCCGCCGCGTCCCCACCACGAGCTGCCGTGAGCGCCGGTGCTGATCGCCCCACCGACGCTCACCCCCTCCCAGTACGGCGCTGCCGCCAGGCTCAGCCCCTCCTCCTCCGCCCTATCGATCACCGTCCGCAGCCCGACGCCAGCGTCCGCCGTGACGGCGGAGTTAGCCTTATCGACGGCGATGCTCGAGTTGTACCTCTCCGTGCTTATCAGGATTGTACCCCCGCACGCGAGTTTCGGAATCGTGTGCGAGAATTTGGAGACAGATTTCACCTTGAGCTTCCTCCTGCTGGCGTCGGCGACGGCGGAGCGAAGCTCCTCCTCGGTGGTCGGGTAGACGGCGGTGCTGACGTGGCAGAGTTGGCGATCGCCCCAAACGCCGTAGGAATTGGATAGCATGCAGCCGGTTTGGGTGCATTGGACCGGGTTTTGAGGTGGCATGGCTCCGGTTAGAGCTGAACCGAATGTTATTGCTAATATTAGAGTTAGGAAATAGAAATTGGGGATTGACATTTTTTTGGTGGTTGGAAATTGGGTGTGATTTTTCATTTTCATTTTTTTTTCTTGATGCATGTGTTTGATTTCTTGAAGGTTTGTATATAAGAGGGGTTTTGCCCTAGTTTGAAGGGAAGGTTTGGTTACAAAAATTTATAATGGTTTTGCTTGAATTGAAAGGTAAGTATATCTATCTTTGTTGATACAATTAAGAGTCTTTATCTTGTATACAAAAATTGTTTGTCAAAGTTGAGGTATCCAAAGACTATTTTTAGGTAGAGGTCTTGGGTTTAAATTTCGTCTATGTACGGTTTATTTTCTCACCTTATGATGGTGTAGTTGTCAGCCTGCGTGCAGAGTTGTTTGTCCCGTCTGCGTGCGGTATAGTTGTCCCGCCTACATGCGTCGTAATGATCCCGTCTTCATGCAGTATAGTGTTTTAATTGTTATGATGATCTACACCACTTGTAATTTCAAAAAAAAAAAAAAAAATATGTCGATACGATGTTTTAGTCCATAATGCAACATTGAAGCAGTGTAGATATCAGTATATAAGATGTTTAGTGTTCAAATCCCTCTCCTCCAAATCTAAAAAAATAATTCTAATGTTTTATTGAATTATATATACGTGTGACATTAGATACTAGGGGTGATTATTCGGTTAGTCGGTTATAGGTTAACCGATAACCGAACCGATTAAGGTCGGTTATTAGTTAACCGATAACCGATAAACCGAAATTATTAGTTAACCGATAACCGAACTAAGTAATTTATAAATATATTACTACTAGTTTTAATGTCAATATCGAGCATATAGCCCAGCGGTTAGGTGCGCTTACGCTAGGTGCGAGGTTCCAGGATCGAATCCCAGCTACCGCAAATTTTCTTCCATTTTCTCGCCCACTCCAGTTTTTCTTGCTCCACTTTTTCTTACCCACATCTCCTATCCCACATCGGTGGGAAATGATTCTCTCCCATCTCCTTGCTTCTATATATTCTCAGACAGTTTGCTTCTTTTGTTTCACTCATTTCCCATCCCACATCGGTTGGGAAAGGAAAGAGAAGAACAATGTGACCATTATAAAGACTAGTGCCTCATATTATTTTAAATTGTCCATTTTAGTAGTTAAAATTAGTTTTAAAATTTTATTTTGGTTTTATCGGTTAACCGACTAACCGATCGGTTAGAAGCCTAACCGAATCTATATCGGTACCGGTTCCGGTTTCTAATTTTGTAAAAAAAATTAGTCGGTTAACCGACAATTCGTTTCGGTTAATAAACGAACCGACCGATTAAGCACCCCTATTAGATACACACAAGAATAATCGACCTATTCAAGATTATGATTCAAACTAATGGTTCGCAATATCAAATTAAGGTCCAAGACTCATGTGACTAGATATGCAATAGACTTTTATTATTTTATTTTTTCTTGAAAAGTAAAATTAGTATAAATTTTATTTGTTGAATTTTTTATTATTCTATGGAATGACATTTATGTTTTATATTTAATTCGAATACTATATTTATAGACTTATATATGTATATTTACTATGAATTCCAATTGGCAAGCACTACATAGGGTGGGGAGAGGGGGTAGGTCCGAAAGTGACAGTGGACCATGTGCATATTTATATAATTAACTTAGATACGAAATAAAATTATAGACAGGGGACTTACTATCACCGTTGTCTATTTCCTTATACACGACGGGCTTTGCTAGCTGTTGTCTATCACCGTCTATATCGCTATATACATCCGTTTATTTGCGGAAAAATAATATTGTTTGGGAATATGATTCCCGGAGGTTATTTATTCTATGTTTGAAATATCAAGAAAAATTGTTATATTTTGAACTTATATTAATTAGTTAAATTCAATTAATTTATAAATATAATTATTAATTATAATTATATGCGTAATTGCTTTTTCTAACAATTAAAGTGGAAATTTCTTAAATTAACTTATTAATTGAGAAAATAATAATAATAAGATACAGTATAAAGTCTGATCCATAGTTCTAAATATTACATTAAGATTTTCTTAATAAATTATTTATTGAGCCAATAATAATATTATTAGAATTTGTATTATATTAAAATAAAAAAATATGTAAATAAGTAAAAAAAAATCTGAAATTATAAAAAAGTATCTAAGAAAAAATAGGAAATAAAAATTCTGAAAGATTGGACTATTTTTTCTTGTTTTCAAAATTTTATTAATTTTCTTGTTTGAGCCATTTGTTTATAGAATTTAATTTTTATATGGACAAATCAACAAAACAATTGGACCAAAAAAATTGAATAAAGCCCTAAATTCCCCAATCCACTCTCCGCCGCCCCTTCTCTTGGTGAGGCAAAACAGAAATTTCAGCAAATTAACTCTCTCTGCTCTGAATTCGCTGGATTCTGTGACTTTGAACTGTAATGGCTTTTAATCCAACATCTAGCTCGTGTGCTTTTGCTGCTGATCTGCTAACACCTGAGCCATATCTGACATTGTTTTAGGTGATCGCCTGAAAAGTATAGCTTCCTCATTTCTGGTTGCTCTCAATTTTAGAGGAATCACTAAGGATGATAATCGACATTTCATTAACGCCTGCGTTATTGCTGCTGGAAGAAATATTGAAATTGTCGGAAATAAATTTATCTGAATATCATGCGAGAGAAAGTTTAAAGGTTTACTACACCTATTCTGTTAGCTCTCGGTGGAATTGATGTTGATAAAGAACAGCTACTCAACCAATTCCTACTGTGTCTGTAGCTGTAAGTGATGTTATTCAAGAAGGAAGAATAGCATCTGATAAAGCTAAAGCTGTTGTTGAAGATACTCAAAATCCAAATGTTGAAGTTCAAGTATACACACACACACACACACACACACACACACTCTTTTATGCTTGCGTTTGTTTCATATTCTTGATTATTTGAGGATGAAATTGGGAATTGCAGAACTGAGTTGCAATTTGTTTCATGAAACAGCTCTAATATTTTCAGGTTTAAAGTTATTTATCATTAGTTAATTCAAGTTATTTAATAATTTATTAGAATTTAGTGATTAAAATTAAAAAATAATTAGGGTGGAAGTACTGTGAATCAAGATTCACGGGAGCGTGCCTTTTTTTTATTATTAACTATTAATTTATTGTTTTTTATCAATTTTGTTTAGGTCTTAAGGTTCACTTCTTCAAGTAGTTGGTTTTATTTTGGTCATGTAGATGGAAGCAAGCTGGATGGTAGACTTTGTTGGAGCTGTGAAGATGAAATGAAAGGTTGGAGATTATAATGTAGTTTTTTAGTAGATCAACTTATGTAATGTAGTATTCATAAACTCATGTTTTATGGACAAATTCAATTAGTTAGGTAGAGAATAGTGAGATTAGAACGAGGATTTCTCGTTCTATGATATTTAAGTATTAATTTATCGTATATTGGGATATTTTTTTGTGACGCGTGCAAGGCACGTGCATCTTTTTATTTACATTAAATGTGTTATACTTACATAATGGACATAATTTTTTGTGAAATTGTGGGTCTTGTTTAGAAGCATTATGTTGCTTTTAGTAGCACATTCATATTGGAAAGAGAGATTTCATAAAATTTCATGAAAGAAAGGAACATGTTGAGTCCACATGCTCATATGAATTTGAATTTTATTTCATTCATGTCCAGTTCACATTTGGAAGTTGAGTTTTGTGTATAAAACTAACAACACTAAGAAAAAAAACAGATGCTGTGAGTACTAAACTGCAAAACAAAGAAACCAGATAAAAAGAATTTGAAACAAGAGGTCTACTTATAACATATATATAATGTTAAATGCTGACTACAAGATATAATCAGAATCCTAAGTCATTCTTCCTGCGAGGCATTCTTGGTCTCTTCCTGCCATCGACATTCCCTAACCGCGATTTTTCTTTCAAACCATTCGTCTTCTTCCTAGGCCTCAAATCTTTTGCGCTTATGGTGAACTCGTTTCCAACTTGAGGAATGCTGAAGTCTGCAGGATTCCTGTTGAGAGTGCACTCACCTAAGGCTTCATTACTTCTTGCTGCTCGTCTATCAAGCTCATTGGATCCGTCCAAAAGAGTGGTTTTTGAGTTTCTTACCTCTTGAGGTACTAAAGAAAAGAACACAATCAAGATATATGTTGTCAAGGGAAAGAAAAAAAGAAGAAGAAGAAGAAAGAATTGCAGTAGTGAAGGATCTTATCTTACTTACCTCTTAAATTAGGTAAAGCTCTGAAAGAGCTCTCACCAGAGGAATAAACACCATATCTTAACAAAGAGCTGCTGTCCTTTTGAGGAAAGTACGACTCACAAAGGAAGCTGTGGTTCTCCTTTCCATTTAGACGCGGGTGGTGCTTGCAGGAAGACAAGGGCTTATTAAGGGGACCTACTTTGTATGAAGGGCCCGATTTAACTCTCTGATCCATCAAGGATAACAACTGCATTGCTGGAATTGTATCGTTTTGGTAAGGATCTGATGATCCTATAATTCTCCCCTCTTTGAGCTCAACCACATCAGCTACAGCTTTCTTTCCCTTGCCATCGACAGTCCTCCCTTTGTGACACTCGTCTAAGAATGAATGTGGACTCAGCAGAATGGGGCGCTTCTGGGGAATGCTGAGACGAAAAGGTACATTCTCTGTGGCACAGGAATATAGCATTTCTTCCCATGTAATAGACTTTGGTCCTGCCATTATAGAAGCTGATGTGGAATACTCTGGTTTCCTCAGTTGGCTTGGAGTAGATGAACTCGAGAGCTTGAAGTGACATTTCTCTGGTTTGCTCATATCCATCTGATATTTATTTGGTTGCACACCCATGTTTCCATTTGCCACTTTTAAACCATTTATTCTGCTGGGAAGAGGAAAATTGGTCATGCTGTCCACAACGACTGCAGAAGAATATCCTTTCGTTGTATCATTGATTCCCAGCAGATGTCTCCTCGAATTTCCAAGTTCTCTTTCATGTTGGTTTTTGGCCAACAGCTCAACTATTTCTATTGGTATGTCATCTGATGGTCCAAGTTCTGCGTTGTTATCCTTGTTTCTCGGCTCAGATATTTGTTTGCCTTCTCTAACAGTCTCATAACTGCAGGAGGCAGAGGCATCCTAGAGAAAAAGTAGCAGAGTTTCAATTAGCTACACCAAAAAGAAACAGATTTAAAATAGAAAGTCTTCATTTGAACATGAATTGGCATCCTACTTAAGGGAACTAATACCATTGATTGATTAATAAAGACAAGAAATCTCAAGATAATGAATATGAAAACTTCATTTTTTTTTGTACCAATTTTTTTTGCAGAGGCAAACTCCTCTCCTCAGAAAGAATAGTGGATTGCTGCTCTTCTTCCATAGCAGCCTTCTCCGGAAATTCCACATTGAGATCAGGAATGCACCTATGCTCCCTGACAGATGCTTGGTGACCGTGATTACCTACAGCATCCATAGAACTATTGAGTGAAAGGCCCAACGCCATGGTTCCTCCGATATTGCAATTTCCTAAGATACTATTTTTGGGAGGCAATAAAGGGTCATCATCAGCTCCAACTTCCGGTGTCATAGCCATGGAAAGATCACAAATTTTCTTCATTTGTTGTCCAGATAGAGAACTCCTAAACTGCGGTCCCATTTCTACCAAAATGGAAGGAGTACCTCCCAATTTACCCAGATTTGTCTCGACAGGAACCACTTGTTTCTGTAAATTTGCAGCGGATACGTTATTTGGCTGGAGATACTCGCCCATTTGGGCTATTTTATCATCTCTACGGATGTGTCTCATCTTTTTGTTGGCATCAATAGCTTTAACCTTTTTGGGCTGGAGCCGCTGAGTCCTTGGCAAATCCAGTCTCATAGAAGCAACCTCTTTAGTTACGGCAGAAATTTCAACTCTCCTAGAATTTTTCTCCGCGTCGAGCACAAGACCCTTAGTTCTCTTAGCAAAAGCCCTTGGAAAGGTTGCCACTAGAGGCTCTCTGTCTTCTCCAAGAGCGATCTTTCTTTTCCTCTCAGGACTTCGAGCAGCTTCTACAACACCAGCAGAGGTGTCTACCTGAAGCTGAGGAACTAAAACTGCTTCCATCTCTGTAGATGCAATCTGCATTCCACATGATGAGGCAGATCTTGTCCTTGGAATACTGCTAGTTTGGTTCCTTTCTTCCACCAATATATCAGCCAAAGATCGTAGCTTCAGCTTTCTCCTATGTGGCAGTACACTAAAAGTACCATCGCTTCCAGATGATGCATTATCTGGCTCTTCAACTGCGCATGAAGGGTGGTCAGCAAGACATACCATATCTGTAGTATCTGTTGTAGATACAAAATGATCTTATCATTACTAGAAAAATAAACAGTGAGCAGCTCCAGAGAAATTCTATAAATTCTCTCACATTTTCAGTATACCTGGAGCGTTATTAAGCCTCTTGATAATCAGCTGCGGATTTACTTCAGGCATGTTACATGAATTTCCAGCTTCTATATCCCTGATATCTGTTTTACCTTTGCTACCTGAGGAGATAATCTGGATTTACATATGGGGCAAAAACGGTGCTGTGCTTTGTGCCAATTAGCAAATGATTTTCATCTGATTGAGATATAATGAAGAACTAATACAGCTTGGAACTACACAAATTACTCTTTAATCAATACATGTCTTATGTAACAAAACTTACATGCGATATCTTTATGTCTTCCACTGCTGCACAAATTAGGTATCTTGTTAATTTTACTTTGATCATTGTTTTCCTCTTCTGCAGTTTTAACCAAAGTTAATTACCTGGAAATATTGTAAGGATATAACAAATACAACAGAAAAGTTCTCAACGCAGTATCCAACCATATTTATGGATGCACCGTTCATAAATTTTGCACAAAAAGCAATTTACCTACTTCTGTCACAAATATCTGGGTTACCCATATAGTAATTTACCAAACTACACACAAAGCACACCCTTTTAACAAATTTTCCTTGAATTTTCACTTAGTCTCCCGACCTTGCATATCTTTGGCACTCGATTTATGCACCTGCTGACAATGCTATCTCTAGTTTTAACATTTACCTGTGTTGTCTCTCCTGCCTATGGACAAGCCATCTTTTGCTCCAACACTCTCACAAGAACTTGTATTGGGATCACTTTTGGTCGCCACTACCATTTCTTTTGTAGTTCTCTTCATTTCATCATTTGGAATGCAGCTCGAACACTGCCACCATCGAAATTCAGGAACAAATAGAGGAGGCAGATAATTCACCGGATCAATGTCTTTGCCTTGAGGTGCAAATGGAAAACATGTCTTCCAATCCTTTTTTCTCATCCCAGCAACAAAACCACTGCATTAACTTTGGAGAAATGAATATACAACATATCTGTAATAAAATGAATCAGTTGCTCTTGCATGCATAACTAATAACATATCATTTCTATCAGACCTCTAGTGTTTTGTATCATCGTCCAATATTCTATCAGATCACACCTTAGCTAAAAACAAAAAGGCATAAGGCAATATTTAAAGAAGAAGATGGAAAGTAAGAAAACAACTACTGCTTGGACATTCACAATTTGTTTTTCTAACTACTAAACTCAACAATATTAGAAACTGCGGATACTCAAAGCAAGTACTGCTGATAGACATAAAATGATAGGTTGTTGTGCAAATTGCTTCAAATATATATCACTTTCTAATTGAAACAGCCATAAAGGAAAACATGTTTTTATACATCAAATTTTGAGCCATTGCACTTCACATAGTTGGAAGCACTCAATACTCCACATGATTCTACCTAGATGACAAACATCTCTAGAGCCCGTCACACATACAATATGCACTGTGCAGAAAAAGATATCAAATTAATCAACTTGTACTCACCGTATGGAAAAATGCTCATGTTCTGGGGGCTCGATTGCTTCCATGGAACTACTAATGTCGATAGCTATTGAGTTAATCTGAACAAATGATCCTAATTTCGATGTAGAATCCGCAAAATCACTGTTCCCTGGACTATCTCCCATTACAACAATATCCATTTCAATAACATAAACCTAAGAACCGGTCAATGAAATGAAGTTATTAGTACACGATCGCAAAAATTAGTGCATAAAATCATGGTATGAAATGCCTATAACCTAATTCAAAGATAAAGATACAAGCAGTTACAGTAATTAAAAGGGAGAAATTAATAGACAAGAGATTAGCAAAAGTGAAAGAAGTATCCATCAATTGCAAATTATGACTTTATGAGTCTTGTACTACACAACAGTTGAAACCCTAGTTAAGAATCCCAGCAAAGGAAAGCTTTATCCAATCAAACACTTACAGATGTCAGCATGCAATAGAATCTACGAACAGATAAACGAACCAAAGAGAAAGCAAATGAGTCAGTGAAAGAACAGTAACCCACCCAATTTCAATTTTAGGGTTTTCCTGTTGGAGAAATTCAATTCACAACTTTGATTGAGAACGGAAAATTCAACTGGGACCAACAATTAACTCAAAAACCCATACGGCTCACGCAATCACGACTGCGGAAACGGAACTGTAAATCATGATTTTATGTGTTAATTTGCTCAGCTCAAATTAGGGTTTTATTGGGTCATAAAAGCGTGCGGTTATTTCAATATATCAACTTCACCAGCTACACATGAATAAACAAGTAAAGAATAAGCAATAAAAAGTACCTTAAAATGATGAGAACGTGAAAAGAAATACACACCAAAAAAGGACAGCAAAAATAAATAGTTAACGAAGGTAAATTTTGAAATCCACTTCACATAAATAGATATATGATATATCAGGTAATAATCAGCTGAAAGTCAGCTAAAACCTAGTAAATTTTCAAAAAAGCAAAAAAAAAAAACAATAAATTCCGATAAACGTAAATAGTACTGTAAGAAGAAGAGGAAGATGAAGAAAATAGGAACCTTTTTTCTCGGATCGTGAAATCAGATTAAAAACCCCCGCTGATCGACCAGAGATAAATTTCTCCACAAATCACTCCGAAACAATCGCCATTCAGCATAAGCTTCTCTCCAGAAAACAATCTCCACCGTTTCCTCGAAGAGATTCCAAAGTTACGCCGGAGAAATTCGTGCCGGAAACCACCGCGTGCCCTAGCGTATTAGGTCTGAAATCCGATAGCGAAAGAGAGGAGAAATGGTTTAGAGAGAGAAACATGAAAATGAAGACATAAGAGAGAGAGAGAGGAGCTGAGTTTATATTTCCTTTTCTTTAATGTGGAGTTTACTGTCGCCCTATAGGTACCGATTTTTGGCGTGTATACATACAATCCCATGTGCGTGTATAGAGAGAGAAAGCTCCAACCAATCAGAAAGCGCCAGCGCAGCATTGAGGTGCGATGTTTATCACTACCGACGATGCGACTCCACCCGAAACCCTAGTCAAACGAGAGTCCAACCGTGACGCACACGCGCTGATCCGCGGGGGTGGTTAAACGGTCGCTGTCTTGTCAAAACATGGTCCACCGACTTAACTCGCATCACATTGGTCCGTGACTTTCACCGCAGGAAAGTGAGAGTGGGCATGATTATGAGAGAACCCTAATTTTTTGTGGTAATAAAGAAGGATGGTATAAAAAAAAAAAGAAAAAAGAAAAGAAAAGAAAAGGTTAGAATAATCATATTCTTTAGAAAAATGTGGGTAGGTATGGATAAAATGTGCTAGGGTTTCATTTTATTTTTTGTAGCTGTATTTTATGTGTTCAAGCATCATAAAATATAAATTTAAGTATATATATCTATATATAATATATATATATAATGTAACGTTTGAATAATACATTTTATTATGATCCGTTGGATATCGATAATGTTTTAGATTGTTAAGACAGATATATTGTGACCGTATGATAGATGCCCACGTATCATAAAGATTGCTATAAATTGAACTTTAAAGTCTCGAAATTCACATTTATTACCTAATTGGTGTTCGAAACGTGAAAATTAAGAAAATCAAATTGTTGTCACGTAATTTCAATTATAAGGACATACATTGACTCTAATCATATAGGGTAGGACACTTCTTTTTCACTATAGTAAATGTCATGATTGAGACCATATAATATATAAATATGTTATAAAAGATGAACTCACACAAAGTCTTGATTATTGCCGACAGTTCCGAGTTCGTAATTTTCTTTCTCAAAAACGAATATTATATATGAATTAATATTTTTATTATTTGTAAAAAAAATTAACGAGGATATGGGTTTAATTATGTGTCATACATTGTCACGTATAGGTTGTTTCCTTAATTAATTAATGTCATGTATTTTCTTTTCGTTTAACTGTTACAAGTAAATTTAAAGATTAAATTTGTTATAAGAATGAAAGCATTGGTCCTTATGAAATGTCTCAATCACGATCAAATGTCAAGAAAAACCCTACCTTATGTCTACAAGTAGTATATATCATAACAAACTGCACCACACGAGAGTGAGACCAGTACGCCGTTTAAAGGTAGGACCATCTACACCGCACGTAGGCATGACAACTGCTCCGCACGCAAGGCAATATTATTTGGTATTATGTGCAAATATATATGTCTATAATATATATTTAAATTATGTATCATTATTAAGCATTCTTGAAATAAATGTTTGAATAATTATTAAAAATTTACTTTTTGATTAAGGAAATGGTAGTATATTTTGTACAATTAGTTTCGTTAAAACTTAACGAAACTATTAATAAAAATTATTAATTGTCACCGAAAAATTATTGAAAATTGGATGGTAATGTGCTTGGTATGAACATATTTAGCTATAGCCTACAGTATTTATTTCGTTTAAAATTAATAAAAATAAATTAGAAATCACATAGTATATTAAGCAGGTGTCAAGATCGCCTGCTAATGTGCTTAGTAAAAAATTAAGTGTAAAATTCCAAAAGATATGGGTGTAGTTTCATGCTAAATATTCTTCTATTAATTATCTATGCACGCTAGTGTAAATTAGATATTAAGCTATAGCATATTGGGTAATATGTATGATAAATTATCCGACGGTCTCTCCGTTGGTAATTCACAACGGATATAAACTTCTGTCGGTAATCTCTTTACCGCGACAAGGTGAGAGCCGACCTCGATTGTCCTTTAACCGTCTGCCGGTGATTATTTATACCAACAGATTTATTAAATTTACCGACTAAATATTCCGTCGGTGTCTAGTAAAAATGTTGTGATTATTAGGGTAATCTCCCATTATTGATGCATATTATGAGAATTGAATATAATTCTATATATCGTAATTGACATATCATCAATATACTCATACCGTGTATTGTCGGAGTAAATTTCTGACTTATACTCGTATACATACATCTAATTTAATTAATTTGTTTTAATTTTTTTTGTAATTTGTTAATTAGTTCATTCATACTATATGTTCTCGGTCGCGCGTGTCGATCAGTTATTATAAAAATATATGTAACAATAAAAAGTTATTAATAAAATATAATAGCTGAGAGAGGCAAAACTGATCGAACCAACTTAGTATAAAACATTAATTATAATATTTAATTATACATCCTACACTTTTACTTGGTTTATGTATTACTATAATATATATAGATCCAATGTTTCACATGCATGTTACGTGCATTTTGAGGCGCAAAAATATATTTTAGCATATAAAGATTTGTACAAGTAGCTGACTTATTATATTTATATTGAGTGGTCCACCCAAAACCGTACCAAAAAAATCAAAATATTTGCTAATTAATCCGTAAAATCCACATATTACTAATTTTTTCGATCCACATTATTTTACATTTTTCAAAACTCGTGTTAATTCCAAATAGAACAAGTAACGACGGACGGAGGGAGTATATGATTAACACGGTCTATTGAAAATGCATCGAGTAGTTCAATGTAGATGTGCGTGTTTGTCTACTTAATTACATAATTGTGATCATGATGTTACATAATTATTAACAACTTTTAGTGGATAATTACAGCCTTTATTTAATATAATAATCAACTATTAGATGTACAACTCTTCCTGTGGGGAGAATATTTATTTATTCATTGACGGTGTAAATAACTTTGCTATATAATCATTTACGATAAATGCGATGGGACGTTATATTTTATTGAATTAATATAAACTAATACTCCTATATATTTTAATCTCGTTGAATAATTAGGCAGTTGATTTTTCAAAATGTACTATGGATAAAATAACGATAGAGACTCTATCTTCTTTAGAGAAATTATCAAACAATTTACAACAATTAATGAGGAGTTGTATTCTATATATATATTTCTAAAAATATGGTACGATTTAATACAGGAGAATCTAGACCGTTGGATCTTGTCTTTTCATCAAATCTTAGGATCGAACATTTAAAAAAAAAATATTACAAGTGGTTTAGATCATAATAAGTAAAGCATTACACCGCACTGGGACGGAATCACTATGCTACAGGCATGCGAGACAACTACACTGCACGTAAATGAGGACAAACAACTCTGCACGCAGTCGGAACCACTACATCACCATAAGATGGGAAAAGACACCGCACAAAAGAGAAATTTGAACCCAATAACTTCCGCTAAAGAGAATCTTGATATATACATGGTTAATTAAGGGGACTGACATGTTAAACATCACAATTAAGTAGCCAAAACAAATCATTTAAATAAATACTAACCCATTTATATTACGTACTTTGACAGTATAGTATGAGGGTCTGTTTTTCACCAGCTAGGATCATGCAAATTAATCCACATTAATAGCATTAGTGTATAGTCGTTTTTTATTTATCAATTCTATTGTGAATAAGTATATGTGGATAAAATAATAATGAATCAAAAAAAAAAAAAACCAATATCACATTGCACTTTATGTGATACTTTCACACAGTGGCGGATCCAAGGGGGGCGGCCGAGTCCCCCCCTACGGGCAATTTTCCCTTATCCCCTCCGGAAAACTGTCATGGTCGCCCCCTCTTTTAGCCGCCGGCCCGTCCCGAAAAAAAGATGGCTGAAAAATTTAGTTTAACCCAACTAATTCTGCCCCCTCCGTTTTCCACTTCTGGATCTGCCACTGCTCTCACATATAATATATTACATTTTTGAATTGACCAATATTCATATATGATTGATGTCACACAAATAAAATAACAATTCATACTTTAAAACACCTTTGATTTTTCCTAATAATTTTTCACTTATAACTAGGGCATGATGGAGTACTATTGCATCCTTCCCTAATTATTCATAGGCATGACCTCTATTTGATTCGAAATATATCATTTTATTCTTTGTTTATGATACAAGATGTACACATATATACATCATATATCATTCCAAACTATAATACATTATAAAGAAGTGATATCATGCCATCTATTATTCATGAGCATCGTTCATGTTTAGTCCATGTATGTACGATAGCTTCATTCTTTTTTGTTTTATACATATATTTTGGTTTTAATAGCTAACAATTATTACTGAAATCATTAATTTAATTATAAATTACATAAAATTCAAAACTCTATTTTTTTCATATAACTTTAGATAAAAGAATAAATATAAATTTATGGATTCAAATTTACATAAATAAAATATATTGGACTTGAAAATTGTATTATTGTTTCCTTAAGCTATAACTATTGAAAAAAAATGTATTATCATACTAAACTAGTCTATTTATCATATTTTAAACATAAAACATAGAACATTACAAACATAATATTTTTTTACATTTCAAAGTGTTGTTAATTTTGTATTCAAAATCTTCTATTACACATATTTTATTATGAAACACCATCTAGCACAATATACTATTTTCTTCCAAATCAAAATTAAGCTAAACTAAAGAAAAATGATTATCTTATTGTCAATTCTAATTTTTCGAAATTATTACTCCAAACTAAATTGAATTAAAGCGAAATCCATTCAATTATGTTCCATGCGATTCGAAATACTCTACTATTATTAATGGGTTTTTAACTTCATTATTTCTACAAATTATCAGAAAAAGGAAAAATAATTTTATTTATTAATAATCATTAGATTTTTCTTTGATATTTTATTTTAGGGATTTGGATTTTTTTTCCTTTATTACTCGAACCTCCACTTTATTAATTGGATTATTAATTGGAGGAGAAATATTTTACCAATTCCGTTAAGCGGTTTACGGAGATAGTCATAATCCCAGAGTAACTTCTTCAAATTGAGCCTCGAATTTCAAAATTTTAAATGCTGTCATAAAAAGACAAAAGTGGGGCCAAGCGGCCAACTATCTGTTAAAGCTCGTGTCTCATTCAAACTACGCTGGACAATCCACCCAATGATGATATCCCACGTGCCAGGGTGCATCTGTATGGATACAACACCAGATTATATCTTCTTTAGCGCCAAAATTCAGGGACTTTTGTCATTCTCATTACCTTTGGCCTATGCTTTGCCCTCGTTGACTAAGCTTTAATATAAATGCCTCTCTCCGGTTCCGTTCTCTCCGTTTCCATCCAATTTCAGTTGAGCAGCTGTCTATTGGATTTTTTTTAAAAAATTAAATATTATTTCTCCATTTCATGAATTATAAGCGTTGAAGAATCCATCAACGTGATTTATGCTACTGATCTTCAATTTAACGGGATTATATGTGTACATGTGTAGTAATTAAATTAAATTTAAATTTTGTTTAATGTTTAAACCTGACACCTGCACGGAATTGGATGGAAAGCCACAGGAGAAGAGGTGTGTGAATCTCAGCCGTCTATCCAAACCCTACCCTTCATCTTGTCCGTAGATTCTCAAAAATTGAAATTTCAAAGATTTAAAAAGAATCACACACACAGAGCAGGAGCACAACTCAAATACTCCCTCTACTTTCTCTCTCTGAAAAAATCCCCAACCTCATTCTCTCTCAAAGATTCAAACCTATTAACTTCCTTTTGCGGAAAAAGAAGAAGATTCAATTTTCATATAAACGAGCACAAGAATCCAATCTGCCTTCGTCTCTGAAAGAAGAATTTGATGATACGAGGAGTGTTTTTGAGAGAGAAAAATTTGAAATTTCGTCTTCTGTTATTGGTTGTTGAAGACGGGAGTGAAATCTATTCGACCGTTACGTTTGTGTTCAATGCTTGATGTCTAAAGACTGTAAATGATTTTTTTCTGAATTGAGAGAATGAGCATGGAGCAGAGAGAAGGGGCGGGAGCGGCGGCGAATGCTAATGCCAAGGGGATTCCGCTGGATCAGTCACAGTTGAAGTGGCTGGCGGCGGGGAATTCGCAGCACGTGCATGCAATTTTAGGGCCTCAGCCGCCGTCGCGCCAGTTGGCGCAAACGAAATTTCCGCCGCGTAAAATGGTGATGCCGCCGAAGTCTCCGCATCGAGAATTGCCTCAAATGGAGGGGCAAGTGCAATCGCCTCCAATAGCGCCGCGGTTGTCTCATCCGGTGGGAAAGCCAGTGCCAATGCCTAAGCGCGCATTGCAACCATTGATGTAAGCGCATTGCAACCATTGATGTAAGGCTTTTGGTTTATGTGTTTGTTGATTATGGATCGGCGTTTCTTTTAGTGCTTATCAACTGAATTAGCCTTTGCTAGCATTTTCTATTTACAATGCGATATTCGTTGCTTGATTGTGACAGAAAAAAATCTGCAAGAAGATTGAATGCAATTTAGCAATTCTATTCCTTGTTAATACATGGATATAACTTTCAATAAATCTTTTTTTTTTTATGTATATATTAGGAAGATAGAGTCCTCCCTGAAATCACGAGAACGTAATCCAGAACAGAATGATGGCACTCCGAAGAAGCATAAGCAATGCAGGTGTAAGAATTCAAGATGCTTGAAGTTGTAAGTATATGTATCTAACCAAATCGCTTCTCTGAACTTAGCTAGCTGAAAATGTATAAAAATTTGTTAATATGTAGTTGGGCCAGTATTGACCTTTGGGATTGCTTGTAATGACAAACAGGTATTGTGAATGCTTTGCCAGTGGAGTATACTGTGATGGATGTAACTGCATCAATTGCTACAACAAAAAAGAGAACGAGGCTGATAGGAAGGAAGCGATTGATGCAGTTTTGGAGAGAAAACCCGATGCCTTTTATGGGGTATGCAAATGACGCTATGATGTCGTGTGGACTCCTTTTAAATTAAAGTATAGTTCCTGAGTTTTCATTAACCTTCTGCTTAAAGGGGTTAATCATCTTGATGAGTGTATCGATGTTATTTTGCCTATTCTTTCTTCTCTTTCTCATTGTATACAATATTCGCAATCTTTTAAAAATGAGGAAAATTTCCAGGGAAAGAACCGCTGTACATAGAAATTAAAGTTTAGATGAGTGAGCACTTATTGTCCAGCAAACAGTACGATCGAGTGTTTGTGTTGGTGTCACCAATTTAATATTTCTTTTCTCAAATAAGATTTCAATAAAATAAAATAGATTTCACATGCAGAAGCTGTGGCGGAGATATTTGACAAAAGAATCATCTCCACCATTCAGGAAAGAAAATCTGTTGTGGCTACTCAGTTGTATAGTTTATTTTGAATCATTATTATGAATTCAAACTAGAAAGTTGTTATGGTCTACTGAGATATCGCAGCCTAAGAAATTATATATATATTTGTTAGCTGTGGTTTTTCTATGGAATAATAGTCAAAGTTAATATACAAGAAGTTTTCAGTTTTTTGGGTAAAACTCTGACAGTTTTCCTGTCTAGTAGCTAGCAGTTGTCTGTCTTTGTGACATCTTCAGTTGACTTGCAATTTTTTTTTATTTTTCGTAGAATGTTTCATCTGATTCGTGAATTTCAGGTAGAGCATAATAGAGGATGCAATTGTAAAAGAACTGGGTGTCTCAAGAAGTATTGCGAGTGCTTCCAGGCAAATGTTTCTTGCTCCGACAAATGTAAATGCATAGACTGCAAAAACTTTGAAGGATGTGAAGAGAGGAAAGCTCGTCTTTATCACCATTCAGCAGATTCAATGGCATTTATCCAGCAAGCCAATGTGGCCATCAATGGTGCTATTGGAACTCCAAGCAAGAAGAGTAGATATCAGCACATTGGTTTTGATGGGACATCTAGTAGACAATTTACTAGATGGCTTCCAGAATCTCACCAGGTTCTTGTTGAATGCTAAATGCATTTTCTGCTTTTCTATTTTCTTACCCCCTCCACTTCATTTAGTTCTCTGGTTCTGCTGTTTCCTCTCTCTTAAATTTGTTAGGGACTTGCACCTAGCTTTAACTTATAAAGACTATGTTCACAGTATAGCTTAGGTATTCGGACTTTTCTAAAGCGACGAGGTTTAGAACTTTTGGACTTTTAGTCCATGTACTAGCAATTTGGACTTCTCTAAAGCCACGAGTCTTGCATTTGTTAATTATGGAGATATATAGAAATTGGAGGGTCTCAAAAATGTCTCATCCTTTTGATGTATACTGAAAGAACTATCATAAGGTCATCTCACCAATTTCCTTGATCCTATATAAGGTGATTAGTTGATATCTGATGAAATATTATTTGTAACCAGGAACCTTGCTTCACATCCGAAACCTCATATTCGCCATCATTTGTTCAGCTGTCTAAACCAGACCCTACTAAATTAGGACTTTCTAAATCCTCGTACAGGTAAATTTTCAATCCTTGCGGTTGCATATTAACTTGTGAGTAACCAAGTGTTTTGGCCTATAAATGTAATTATCTTCCTATGATTGAAGGTCTCCTTTAAGTGGCATCCTCCAATTACAACATGTGAAGGACATATGCAAACTCTTGGTTGAAGTTTCAACAGAAGCAGCTAAGAGTCTTCCAGGTAGGTTTCACCGCCTCAGAGTTTGTGAACTGTACAATTTCTGATTGTTGATCGTTTTGGATATGGAGACTAGAATATCTGCAACCTAATTGTTATTTCAGAGTGCACGTTTTTGTTGATTGCTTTGATGGATTAGCTAAAGTGACTATTAAGAACCATATTCCTGTGTTGTCTGAAACTTAAAACTTGACAGCCTGACGTTCGTATTTACCTCCCCAGAAGAAAAGAAAATGATCGATGGTGGCATTGATGTGAATAGGGCTGAAACTTCGGTTGGGCACAATGAAGACAGTAAAGATCATCAAAGCCAACAAAATGCTGTGGAATTGCCAGGAAACATAGGAAATAATGATAGAACATCGCTGTGTGAATCTGATGGCTATGATATTCAAAATGGAAGACCATGGTCTCCAGGAACACTTGCATTAATGTGTGACGAACAGGATTCAACATTTATGGCTGCTAATGCTCCATCCACAGTCACAGAATCTAATACAAGGACCAACTCAAGATTAGCATCTACACTTGGCCCCGACCAGTTATACGTTGAACAAGAAAGGCTTGTTCTAACCAGGCTTCGCTGTTTTCTCAACAGACTTATCACTTGTGGCTCCATAGAAGGTAATGAACTCAATCACAAAGCCTCTTTAACTTCTTGAATTCTGATTAGTCTCTTATGTAAGTCGAGCTCAAGAATTGCAGGATATGTTTGCACAGACAAAGGCGTGTGTTTTGACAATTCTGTGTCCATGCATTGCAGAAACGAGAGTTGAGCAGGAAATCCCGTAGGATTCTATGGAGCAAAGGTGTTTGCCGATGATTGACTAGTACAGAATCAGAAGGTAGATAAGCGCTTTTTTACGCCCTCAAATATTTAAAGCCTTAATGCTGCATGAAAAATTGTACTCTTGTACCAAGCTAGCTAACAACTAATGTCCAAAAGTTAGGACCTCTGTGATGCAGTTAGTTATTCATTGCTGGTGTGCCGTTCTCGTTCTATAATTGCTAATGAGTTCGACCATCTTAGATCAGGATTTCCTTTTTGACACTGCTATCTGTAAATGTTAATACAATCTTT
Source organism: Monilaria moniliformis (assembly GCA_034509125.1). NCBI lineage: Eukaryota > Viridiplantae > Streptophyta > Magnoliopsida > Caryophyllales > Aizoaceae > Monilaria > Monilaria moniliformis. The sequence goes on from JAYDZE010025319.1 coordinate 27,401, forward strand.
TTGCATAATTTTATAGACCTATTACATGGTTTTACATCCCCATATTTTATGTCTGATTTTTTTTGCAAAGCCTGATTGAGTGGTTCTTGCTTGACCTTAAAACTGATGGAAATGGGTATAAACTCTCTCTCTCTCTCTCCATGTTCTTGAGGTTCCAGGGATCATCTGGCCTCTCATGTGTAAAACTAATGGAAATGGATATAAACTCTCTCTCTCTCTCTCTCTCTCTCTCTCTCTCTCTCTCTCTCTCTCTCTCTCTCTCTCTCTCTCTCTCTCTCTC
>JAYDZE010025430.1:0-27678 GCA_034509125.1 Monilaria moniliformis
TACATGTGGCAATCTCTAAGCCATTAGATTATCAAAATCAAGGGTTGTTATTTGGTCTTAGTTCTAATGGGAGATGTAAGTTCTCATTTGATTACTACTCTCTATATATATATATATATATATATATGTGTGTGTGTGTGTGTGTTTTTGTGTGTGTGTGTAGATGTGAGATCATGTAGTATCTAAGCCTTAGGTAATTGTAGTACCCAATCTCATCCATCTATCTCATATATCTCATGGTCTAGATTTTGTCACGATTTTAAGTTATCGGGTACTAATTTTACTATAGGAGGGTATAATTGTAATACAATCTTTTATGTGTTACAAAAAAATCATGCATATTGTTAAATAGTTGCAAATGATTGAACGTAAAATCTATGTATTATTAAACACAAATAAGCATACAAAATTATTCCAGATTTCATTATCTCTTTTTGAGTGCTTCTATCTATCTTTATGATTTGATGAAAGCAAATGATGAGTAAATGAGATTGACTTTGTCGAATTTTAAGTGAGAACGAGAAAGAGATCTGTGATAGTGAGAGAAAGTGAGAGAACAAGAGACATGCATATTTATATTTGTGGCATGCTCTCTTTCCATGTGTGGTTTTCATTTTAAATTGTCTATAATCTGATCTCATTTCTCAATGAGGCGCCTTTCCTTTTCAGAATGCAAGTGTACATCATCGAAAGACAGTTCTGGGATTTTTAGCTGACCTTCGTCTCTTCTTCCGGCTTTTAGTTAAGCCCCTGCTTCATGTCTCTCAAGGTGGTGATGAAATGAGCAAAATTTGTTGGGCATCATACAAAAGTCATCAATTTGAGGTTGATGCAGCTGATATCCTGAATCTTTTAACATCAAATACCATAGAAACCCTATCTTGGAAGAAGAAATATGGTTTCATGCACGTTGTTGAAGATATTTTGGCAGTTTTTTGATGAATCTCGCCTTAAGCCCTTCCTTAATATACTGATGAACTGTGTTGTCCTCATCTCGTTAAGCTCCACATCTGCTTTTGGCAGTAAAACAAGTGATTCATCTCCTGTAGAGAACTCTTCTAGCTTAGATTTGGTTGACAGGTTTTGGGTTTACTAGTGGAAGTCATTGGAAAGAATTTTCAAATACACCTCATTAAAGTACTTCCAGCAATGAAAAACATTCTTCAGTCTGCTGTCAGTGCTCTTGTATCAACTCAACAAGATTTATCAGATGTTTCAGTAATTCCGTTCTGGAAGGAGGCATATTATTCGCTCGTTATGTTAGGGAAGATCCTAAGTCAATTTCATAACTTGTTCCTTGATAGGGAGCTTGAGGTACAACTTACTATTCTATCTGTCATCGTACTTCAAATACTGTTTATATCTATTTTAGAAGGTTATGGATGTAGGTTTCTCCTAAATCTTCTAATCATTGAGCTTTATGAAAATGTTAAGTTTCAGAGACTTTGCTGTTATAGGGAATGTTTTCACAGATAAATTCTGTTCGTCAATCGGACTGAATTTCTATTCACTTGCCATATGATCTTCCAGAGATCTTCGTACAGCTAACGTTGATGTTTGATCTAATCCATCAGTACCTTATTGTCTCTGTCTGTCCTATTTTGCCCCCCCCCCCCAATTTATGTATTTTGTGTTTTTCATCTTGAAAAAATTTGTGTTTCCGAACATGAGTTGTTAATTTATTTTGTTATGTCTGTGGTTGGTACTTTGATTATTTTTGTTTGCTCCAAATTCATTTTTTATGTATCTCTGACGAACAAGGATATCTGCTGGCTGAACTTTACTAGGAGCCTCTCATGGACTCTGTTTGAAGCTTTCAATGAATTTTCACTAAATATTAACATCGTCCTTATAGATCTTTAGCCTTCATATGCTATTTTAAATCACAATGACACTGATCTATTTTTTTCTCTTACATTCTCATTTGTTTCAATAACTTGTACAAGCTATTTGGGAAACCATCTGTGAATTCCTCTTGCATCCTCACTTGTGGTTGTGAAGCATATCATGCAAGATTCTGTCTTCTTACTTTACTGCAGTGGCCAATTCTTGTAGAGATAATATCAAACTCACAGCAGAAGCATTCTATCTCATGAAACCGAGCATACTCTTCCATACAGCTGTTTCTTTATGTTGTCAGCTGATGGTGCCATCGAGTGATGAGGAAACCGGCAATGTTATCATGCAAAGCCTCGTGTTCTCAATTTCTGTCTTCATTCTTTCATAGAGAAGAATGAATACATGGATGTTTCTAGTTTCTGGTCAAGCCTTGACAGTGCCGAGCAAGACCGTATCCTTAAAGCTTTTGGTATTCTTGATCCAAGAAAATGGAAGAGAACCCTTCAATCTTATATTTCTGAGGATAGTGGTCAACATGACTATTAGAAGGAAACAAAATCAGAGGATTCAACAAGATGATTTAAGATCAGTTACATAGCAATTAGAATCATGTATCACTCCAAAAACTTTCCACTCTAGCCGATATTCCCCTATCACTTACCTTGCAACCACATATCTTTGGTTGCTCAGTCTTTGTTTGTATTCCAAAACACGAGCGAACAAAACTCTCTCCATATGCTGTTAAGTGTGTTTTTGTCGGTTATGGGATTAACTAGAAGGGCTATAGATGTTATGACCCCAAAACTCGTCAAATTTTAACCACCATGAACTGTAACTTTTTGGAAACTGAATTCTTTTACCACAACCACCTTAGTAGTCAGGGGGAGAGTGATCATAAAAGTGAGAACGACCCATTAAGCTGGTTGCCAATGCCAAATCTGGGTCCCGAAATGGATCCAACAAAGCAAGTTAACATTACCACAGAGCCAATCTCAGATACTCAAGTACAACCCGCGGAGCCCGATAACCCAGTCCCCACATCTCCTCCACTGATAATTGAGGTAAGAGATTCTGAGCCCACTGATCATGCTTTAGAGCTTGAGCATACTGATCCTATTTTTGAGCAGCCTGAAGAGGTTTTTCCGGATGATGAGACACATGGTGAAAGTACGATAGATGGAGATACTGGACGGTATGTGTTGCCACCAAGAAGTAACCGAGGTATTCCGCCAAAGAGATATTCCCCGGAGAAAACAGGAAAGAAGTCGAGGTACTCAATAGCGAACGTTGCCAGGGGGAGTCTTTCTGATATGGCAAAGGCTTTCGAAGCAGCTTTGTATGAAGAGGAAGAAATTCCACAAACTGTGGAACAAGCCCTGACGTCAAAACATTGGAGGGAGGCAATGAAGAAGGAAATGGAGGCGCTAGCCAGAAACAACACATGGGAAAAGTGCCAACTGCCAGAGGGAAAGAGACCAGTTGGCTGTCGATGGGTATTCACCATCAAAAGAAGACCAGATGGATCGATTGAACGATACAAGGCTCGATTAGTGGCAAAGGGATACACACAGACATATGGGATAGATTACTCAGAAACTTTTTCACCAGTGGCCAAAATGAATACAGTTCGAGTACTTCTATCCGTAGCAGCAAACAAAGAATGGTCTCTTCATCAATTCGATGTGACCAATGCCTTCCTGCATGGAGAATTGAATAAAGAAGTCTATATGGAAGCCCCACCAGGTTTTGCTAACGGATTTGGAAAAGGAGAAATATGCAAATTGAAGAAAACCTTATATGGGCTTAAACAATCTCCAAGAGCCTGGTTTGGGAGGTTTGCCACAGCAATGAGGAAGTATGGTTTTCAGCAAAGTAACTCAGACCATACGTTATTCTTGAAAAGACGAGGTGAGCTCATCACTTGTCTATTGATTTATGTCGATGATATGATTATCACCGGAAATGATATAGAGGAGATCGAGAGGTTGAAGAATAACTTATCCACTGAGTTTGAGATGAAAGATCTAGGGGCCCTCAAGTACTTCCTTGGCATAGAAGTCCTCAGATCCGTTAAAGGAATCTTCATATGCCAAAAGAAGTATACATTGGATCTACTGGCTGAAACTGGAATGTTAGATTGCAAGCCCGCAGATACACCCATGGCAATTAACCATAGATTACAAATTGTGGAAGGAGCAGAATTGGCAGACCGACAAAGGTATCAGCGACTGGTAGGGAAACTCATCTATCTCTCCCATACCAGACCCGACATAGCATATGCAGTGGGAGTGGTAAGTCAGTTTATGCACCAACCCCAAGTTGATCATCTTGAAGCTGCGTTGAGGATCGTGAGATATTTGAAGGGAACTTTCGGACATGGGATTCTGTTCGAAAAAAATGGACATCTAGAGGTGCATGGATACTCGGACGCAGACTGGGCCGGGAATCCAGTGGACAGGAGGTCCACTGCGGGTTACCTCACATTCGTTGGAGGAAATTTAGTCACTTGGAGAAGTAAGAAGCAAAAAGTGGTTGCTCTCTCAAGTGCCGAAGCAGAATTCAGAGGTGTGAAGAGTGGCCTGACTGAAGTTTTGTGGTTACGGAGATTATTAACAGAAATTGGTTTTCCTCCGTCACAAACATGTCAAATATTTTGCGACAATAAAGCAGCAATCAGTATCTCAGAGAATCCAGTTCAACATGATAGAACTAAACACGTGGAAGTTGATCGACATTTCATCAAGGAAAAGATTGAGGCTGGCATCGTGGAGCTGCCATTCATCCGATCAGAAGATCAGTTGGCGGACATTCTGACCAAGGCCGTGAGTTCCAAAAATTTTGCAGAAGTTCTCGGCAAGTTAAGTTTCGGTGACCCCGTCACTTAACTTGAGGGGGAGTGTTAGAAGGAAACAAAATCAGAGGATTCAACAAGATGATTTAAGATCAATTACATAGCAATTAGAATCACATAAAATAGGAAACAAGTAATTTCCTAGTTTATTTCTAATCTCTTTATAAAAGAGGCGTACGTGTAAGGAATCAAGTAATTTTATATACAATGTTTTTCCTCTACAATTGTTCATCTCTCAATAGTTAACACCATCATCCTCACTAAGTGAAAGCAAAACACGCAGCTTAAGCTCATTATTATGAGGCCAGGCAAAGTCAGTGCCACTGTAACTATTTTGCCTATTATCTTTGGTCCCCATCTACCTGTAGTTGCGGACATAGAAAATTAGTTAGAGAGAACATCTAAAGTAAAAATATCCGGCCAAGGTGCTAAAAAATGGAGCACTTTGTGTGCGATCCTTTGCCATGTACACATATAGACACTACTTCTTTCATTCATAACAATTGTTACTTTTATTTGTAATGGTTAATATCTTTCAAAATAATTGTTACTTTTATTCATAACAATAGATATTTTTATTTATAAAAACTGTTACTTTCATTTATAACAATTGTTACTTTTATATATAAAAAATTGTTACTATTATTCATAATTGTTAATATTATTCAAAACACTTGTTACTTTTATTCATAACAACTGATATTTTTATTTATAAAAATTCACTTTTATCTTAGCATATGGTGAGGGATTATCATACAATTTTTTATTTTAAAATCATTCATTTTGAGAGGGAGAGCCTCATTCACCTGAATCATGATCATCACACTTTATACAATCATCAGAATCCCAAGTTAAGAAGAAGAAAACATCATCATGATCAACTAGAAGAAGCCCACTGTGCGTAGCCTCGCACCTATGATCAACCTTGAACGATCCACGAGCAGCTACGGTTATGTTTGTGGAGTTGCTCAAGCAAGGAATCGAGTCTATGGAAAAATTGAGAGGGCAGACGTACAAGGTGTAGGTGTCGTAGTCCGTCTTGAGAGGAGAAGACACGAGGAGGCTCAAGTCGAACAACCTCTCCGTGAGGCAGTTTTGAGGATCCTAGAGTTGGATGTATTGCTGAGCGTAGTCGATCCTCTTCACGTAGAATTCTCCTGCAGGAGGAAGGTTAACGATGGTGGTGTTGGAGGTGTTGTTGCAGCTGAGATTGAAGTAGGTGCATTTGATTGAAGTTGAAGGCCATTCGTTTTCGAATTTGAAAGGGTAATGCAGCGTCACGTCGCCACAGTGAAAAGATGGACACGTATTTTGTCCCAGGATTGTTGAGATATTCAAGAGAAACAACAACAGAGTTTGTGTACAAGTTCATCTTTCATGACTGCTTTCATGTCTCAATAAGGTATAAGAAGTTGCTTCTTGCCTTGTAGATTCCTGTTGTGAACAAGAAAATATTCCTGATATTCGACAGCCAAGTGTTACTAACTATTTATAGGGAATTCTTTGGTTTCTACTAACTAGTATTTTCTTTTTGGTCTTTTCTATATGTGTCATTGTATCGACATAATCAAAATTGAAACCAAGGTAGAGATATGCCAACTGATTTTCTTTATCCACAAGAACCCAGCAATGTATATCGAGCAAGAAATAATTTGCAGCTGTTACATCACTATTGGGTTAACATTATTTGCTAGTCAATAATAGACTTGACAAAAATGAAAATTACAATTCTGGCAATAGTGCTGTAAGGTTATGACAAAAACTCTTCCTCAGGAAAGGGTCAGTGCTATACAAAAAAAAGGGGGCTTCAATTCAAGAATTTGCGGCAGTTGGGAGCACCACACAAGCAAGGAACTTTAACCTCCTCGCGCTCGTCTGGATCAAACAAATAATCATACCTGCCCACACGATTAGGGTTAACATCCTATCCAAAAAATAAATATAAATAAAACAAGAAATAAAATGAAAAAAAAAAAGAAGAAAGATTATACGTACGTGAGTTCAGCACCAGCTGAAACGTTGGATTTAGCGATAAGAATTATACGGCTCTCTTCTTCACCCACACTCATGATCCTCGCGTAACAGTTGGGCATGCACTGCATCATTTGCACAAAGTGAACAACATAACTAAATATAAAACGACAATTCTAATAAAAATTCTATGGAATAAAAGAAGAGCATACCGAATGATTAATTAGGCGAGCTATATTCCCCTTATTTGTGGCATCAATCACAACTTCCTCACTGATCTTAAAAAGCTGCAAGGTGAGTAGCATAAGACACTGAAAGAGCATATATATACATATATGAATCCGTACACAGGGCCTTGAAGTGTTGACTCACATAGCAATCTTTGCCCTCCAATCGATACCGTGCCTCTCTTAGGTCAGCAACACTACGCCTGACCTGCTCACCACGATATTCAGCAACCTGCAAAGAAGCCAGAGTTGAAGATTGTAAGACTTAAAATACAAGTGAAATGTAAAAGCCAAATAAGAGAGCTTTCAGTATTACCATTTCTCCTTCTTGAATGCTTCGTCTGGCAAAGAGGCCCCATCCATGTATTCCTGATTTTCCAAAACAAACCCTATATTTTTCTGTTCTCTGCAGAATTAAGAACTTGGTTAGGTGAAATGCATAAGTGAATTTCTTTTTCATGGCTGGGTGGGTTGGGTAGGGAATACTGAATAGAATGGTTTTTGAGATACGAGTAGACTAAATATGCAGCAGTAAGAGATTATTACCCTCAGATGATCTAACCGTTCCCTGAGTGTTGAAAAAGATTTCGCATCATCAGAATCCTTAACAATGATAGACAAGGAGCAAGCAGGTTAAAATCACTATGTACAAGTAAAACTTCCCAAACAAAATTACTTAACATAAGACAAATGAAGGAAACAAATTACTTCATGATGGGAATTCAAACGCTCTATATCAAGTAGAGAGTGACGTCTAGGCCCCATCAAGCGGTGAAACGTTGGCTCTATTCCAGTCTTCTATCAAAAAAGATTATGAAAAGGTTTGATAAGCAAGTGTGCTTAACTTTGAAGTAGAAATATTACTAGTAGTGTAGAAGTAAAAAAATAACCAGGTAACCATCTAGGCGAGGAGTAGTAAAATATTCATATGAATACATTACCTTAATGCTTGAGCGCATATACGTGCGACAGCGTGCAGCAGACATTGCGTCAAATCCATCTGCATCAGCAGGAGATGAGCCAGAGCATTCAGCAGTCATTGACGAAATGAGTCTCACACCTCTCGAGCATTGTTCTTGATACTGGCTCTGGAGCACACTTCTGTTAGAGAAAACACCATCCGGAGTCTGAATCACTAAAACATTCTCTGTACTAGGCACCCTGACACAAAATGAAGAAAATTGAAATGTCAGAAACATAAAAAAGTTGAAATGCATTACTAAAAGAAAATGTCAAGGATCAAAGAAGCAGCATGGAGGCAACAGTACATAGTTTAATGGCTTCTTTTGACCTGCTGACTAGAAATTTAGCTATCTTCTCACGTTTAGTAGCTATAAGATCCTAGATGTGCATGCTTCAGTTAAATCACAATAATTTAGATTTTTCTTTGTTATCAAATATGATTTCAAATATTTAATCTAGGCGTACGAACAACACCAATGCCGAGATGTCGGGATGTTTCTGAAATAATTTGGGCTAAATGCACAAAGTACCATGCATAAAAAATAAATACATTGAGTGCACATCTATAGTCTCTCACAGCTTTAATGGCAATAAGCCTCATGCCTTTAGCTTTCACCCATAGAGTAACAATTTGACAAAATGAAACTAGGTGTGTCACGTTTCAGTTAAATAACAATAATCTAGATTCCCCTATGCTATCCAATAGATAGGCTTAAGAACAAGACTAATCCAAAACTGTTTCTAGCAGCTGAACTAATTTGGGCTAAATGCACAAAATACTAGATACTTGAATAAAATTAAAAATATTGAATCGAGTACACACATTAATTTTGTTTGACACAAATAAACTTTCACAAGTATGCATGGGATATGAGGCATTATGGGCACAGCTAAACATCATACCTGTGAACTGCACAATACGATATCCATTTGGTTATCTGCGCCCCATTCTTCTCAGAGCAGTGCAACTGGATACAAAGATCTAACTTACTCAAAATGCAAACAAAAAAAAGGGAAGGAAAAAAGGAAAACTCCTGGTCTAATACACATTGTGTAAAGTAATAATTCAAAGACACCACCACAATACTCATCAACTTACTTAAGATTCCTTCTTTTCTTTTTCTTTTTTTTCTGTTTTTTTTTGGGTGGGAGGGGGTATCATGACATGAAAAAAAGCTAAAATAACCAATGAAATTGTTAATCCTTCCAAAGTTAACCAGCAATGAACTTCATACAAAGAGTTCATCTAAAAAACTTGCTCGCATTACAACACATAACAACCACATTTTAATCAGCGCCATTTCTTTCCAATATTGAGAAGAATAAAAGTTCCCCATAGATCACAAAAGTAATAGACCAGTAAAACAACAGCTACAGTTGTGATTTTTTATTGTTTGATATGCTTTTGGTGAAGGAAAATCAATAATACCATGCACTCTAGCATGTTCCACCTTAATAATTTTGTCTCATTTATTGCAAAGACTGCTAAAACATCAGAGGTAAGGAACATAGGGTGATCCTTAACATGGGCCATTCCATCTCTGCTTTCTACTTTTGTTTGCAGAAAATGAAGAAGAATGTTATTAGAAAATCCATTTCTGTCCACCTCATAAAGAACACACTGTAAAATTGCATGGTTCTATTCATAAGATACCCACCCAGGCTACCAGCAACCTAGTCAATCACCTTACGTTTTAGATCATATCTAGAACACGGCTAGTTTATTAATATCTTGAGAAGGACCATACCAGGATGCAACGTTGGGTGTAGTTAGAGTTCACATGGGCAAGATGATGGAAAAGTTCAATAAACAAACAAACAAAAGAAAGAAAGAAAGGCAGATAGTTACCTCCATGCAATATCCAGCACGAGAAGCACAAGTAGCATGAAAATAGGTTGCACACTTAAAACACTGCGTACAAGAACCGTGAATCTGCTTGCAAATAACACAGACCTGGACAACACCAATAGATTAAAGACGGAATTTTGGACAACAAAAATGTAACTCTAACTGACTCATGGGAGAGAAGGAACAAGAAAATATTTCACTTTATGCACTCAGCTACCAAATCTCTGGCAAATTTAGTAGCACAAAAGCTTGAATAATTCTAATTCTGAAGATTCATTTACAATCAACAAATATGGAGACAAACATACTGGACTAATCCAGCTTGCTGGAAAAAAATCCTGAGATTTTGGAAGAGCAAGGACAAAAGTACCAGAATAATCACTCATGCATCAATTATTTGGTAATCATACCTTAGTGAATGCACTTGGCGGAATTCTAAAAATCCCAACCGCAGGCTCCATTTTCTCTGCATTTAAGAAAGCAACTTCCGGCTGGAACCATGCACATGTAACATGGACCCATAAATTTTGAACATCAGTAGGCTTTAAAGCACCCCCTGAACATGCATTTAAAAGTTAATAGAATTGAAGTAACATTTAAGAACACATAATTTTCATTAAGGGGAACATCAAGCTATATCAAATGACGTACCTTTTACGGGACAGAGGCAACATTCTCTCTCTACTTCTGGGGTTTCACAAGCTCGGCAAACCCAGGAATCAAAATCCTGAGTGTTCCCTGCTCCGTAGCATTCTTGATGTACTGCTATTTGACATCTAGACAACAGAGATTTCTTATATTAACATGGAAGAGCTTCTACAAGAATTATGTGAACATAACAACTGTAACTGGAGATGCCAATACCTGTTGCATATTATAATTTTGTTGTAATCCCAATCTTCAACCCATCTACATATAGCACAGCGTTCCGTGGTCCACTTTGCATGAACAGGTTGATAGTTTTCTGCCATGTACAAGGTAGGAAATCAACCCTAAAATGTTTTACACACACTAATTGCATCATAAATACAATTATAAACAGAATTTTGTAAAATAGCCATGTTGAAACCTTTCAGAAAAGCACACAGCTGCTGCTTATCCAACCGTGTAGGGTTGTAGGCGAGGACATTGTGCTCTATCATCTGTTGTAGCACACTGTTATTAGTAGATAATAGACAATATAAGGTCATTTTGGGTGGTGTTTTCTTCTTCTTCATTCCTTTTTTTTTTTTGGGGGGGGGGGGGGATTTTATGCCTCACAATCAGGATTAGAGGACACAATCAAGTAATTCACTTTACTGATAAAGCATTAAAAAAGTTCTTTACCCATTTTTCTAGGGGTATATTGGAGCCCTTGACTTTCACACTGTGCTTCCATTTCTTTGCTCTACAGCCAGTGTGCCGTTCCCACTCACTGAGCCTATACTTCTTCGTACCACATGAACCACAAAGGCACTGCACCCTGGGATGAGGAACAGACTAGCTGAATAAATTGTTGAAACCGCAAAGGTTACAAATGCATTTGCCTTTAGATCATCTAACCCAGAATATGGGAACTCACTAATAGCTAAAGAGATTGAGTTATGCAAACATATAACTTACAAATGGAGACTTGGATAGTAAGTCCCTTCCACACCATTGCAAACAACTATTAGCTTTTCAGGTGGTGTTTTGCTCCCAATGTTTTTCGCAGGGCTGGTAGACATCAGCATGGCAGACCCAAATAAGTAATTTTGTACCAAACACGGATATCATTTGCAATAAAGAAAATAAGGTAAAACACATGGCAGTGATCTAAGCACCTGATTGGACAGTTCTGTATTTCCAACTCGATCAATTTAGATGCCGGCTTTCCTTTGCAATCAGGGCAGAAGTACTCCAAAGCTTTTAGATCCTATGAACATACATGCATCAAATGCTAAGGATCATAATTTGGTCGCAAACAGGAGAGATAGCAACAGCATGAACTTTATTAAAATATATTAGCTCTATTGGCAAACCTTCAAAAGTTCAGCAGAAATGTTGCCACATTCAGCATGGACCCAAACATTGCAGCTGTCACAACATACCTAACCCAAAGATTTTGCAGGACAGGAAAAGTGAAGAAGTTAATTGATCAGTCAACAGATAAAAAAGAGAAAGAAGGCCGAGTATGAGGATCATCTCACCCAACTGCCTCCATCAGAGTGATGCCAAATTTCCTTGCAAATACCACAGTATTGTTTTGATTTTCGCAACTACAACATTCACAGTTTTCAAAAGATTAACCATGAAAATTTTATAGATAAACTAATAGAAAGAAGGTTGTTATTGGTTAACCTTAATACAATGTTCACACAAGAAATGAGCTTTAGCTGTTGCACTCTTTATTTTCTTCACCATTCTGCTTGGAAACGTCAAGCTGCAGCTGGCACAGACTCGGTTATCTTTCTTCTTGTCAACTATCTCCTGCAATACAGGATGCACAATGAATACACTACCACGTTGAAAAAAAAAACAATCGCGATATTGGGATTTCAGAGGTTACTGCAGAAGAATTTCAACAGTCTTATGTATGTCTGCTATGTTTAACCGATCATTTAATCCACGCTTCAGAACCCAAAAGGCATTAAAAGTTAAAACAAGAAAAAACCAAAGCAAATTTATACGATTACCCCCACTGTGATACTTAATAACAACTCTGACCTCTTACTAAATTATAAGGGGAAGCTGACAACTCATAAATACAGCATAACCAAGCAAGGTTCAACATACTCCTTATCCCAAAACAACTCGCTAAGCACAGTTACTTACCTGCTGAATAGTACATCCTGACTCCTGATTTGATCCAGTTGCCTCTTCAGCCTCACCGTGGTTTACCGCAGGCGACATTTCCTGCCCAGCTTCCATAGCTGAATCTGCATAGCCATTTTCTGCCATAACTGCCTCTTCTATAGCCATAAGGAAGTCACTAGGCTTGCTACCATGCAATTTAGTCTGCCCCTGAAATCTGGACATCAAACAAATTTTAAGGCTCCGTCTTTAGCAAGCATAGTTTATCACGAAACTAAACTTCATATTTACCTGTCCATGTACTCATGGAATGGAAAAATCATCCCAGCTTTTATCCATGCATAATCCTGCATACCATAACAGCTTTTTTAGATAATAATCGCTTTTATAGAAAGCGAACAAACTTGTGTAAATCATTGAGTTTATGAAAGAAGGAGAAAAAAGAACACAGCAATATCAAGCTTTGCAATAGCATATGAGTTTTCATTAAGTACCCATCCCATCCCATTTAGGACAAGACATTCAAATTTCAAACCCCATGAGAACAACAAATATAGCAGTTTCACTAATCACAAGCTGCAGTTGTTCATAGCATTTCTCTAACTTCCACATTGTGAATGTAGTCATGCATCAGCACAAATTCAGAATAATTTACCCTCAATCCAGTCCTAGAGAACCCATAGAACATCACGCAAAGAGTGCCGGGAATACAAGCTCTTAATACGGCTTCTGGAGCTTGAAACAGAGGATCAATCACAACAGCAGGCCATGCCGGGAAATTCTTCCCACATTTCGCCCACACTATATCTCCCATTACAAAATCAGCAGGCTCATAAAAGTCTGCCTTCTTTGCAGTCACTTTCTCCTTCACAGTTTTTCTCGTTCCCGCATATGCATTCGTCTTCCCACCACTTTCCATTCCAGTCGAAACCGAAGAAATTGCGGCGTTAACTGAAGTCACAGAACTCGGCGAACTATAACAAGGCTCCAAAATTATATTTTTCAATCTGAAGTCAAGTTTCCTTTCAATTCTAGGTTTCTTCTTGACTAGATATATGTCATCATCGTAGGACGTAGACGGCTGTTCTCGCTTCGAATTCTTTCTTGGCGGCACAGCCTTAGCACATTCATCGTTATCAGCTAGGCAGCTCTCCAAATCATCACCACTTTCCAATTTTTCTTTCTTCCAAGGGTGCAAAATCGAGTCCTTGAATTTCGTCGGGAGCACCTGCCTACGACCACGCGAGGACTTCAACAATGGGGGCTTATTCTCAGGAACCTCCTTAACAATCGAATTGACCTTGCTGTTGACGAATGACATGTCACTCTTACGGCAATAACTCGATAAATCAATGTCCTTTCCTTCTATTTGAACAACAGGAACTGTATACATCTGATTGGCTATCTTCTTCATCTTCTTCGAATTAACTGCAGCGCTGCATGATATCCCGACGTCATTGCCACCAGAGATTTCTTCCTTCTCCGCTGAGCAACGCTTGAGTTTCGGCATTCCGATTTTGCTAGGCCGCTTCACGATCATCTCTTCATCACCAATCGAATTCGCCCTTCACCTAAACCCAATCGCACAAAAGAACCCTAATTCATCGCGTCCTTGAGAAAGAATTGATCCAATTGCCCTTCAATTAACTACTCTGATGGTTCCTCGCTGAGATTCAACAACAATTTTCGCCGGAAATTCTCTAAGCAATCCAAACGTTGCACAACCAAAACCAGCCAAATCGAGAAAAACCCATAAACCTTTATGGATTTTTGAAAAAAAAAATCACCCTTTAATTCGATACCGGATCCAATTGCAACAAAAAGATATCCCTGAATACAAATTGAGTGAATGAAGGAATATAAAGATAAGAAATTCTGGTGAATCACGAAAAAACAAAAAAGGGGGATTAAATGGTTAATTCCAGAGAACTGCAAGAGGCGAAAAAAACTAATTAGTTGTAGTATAATGTGTGTTTAAATGAATCAATGAAGGGGGTTAATTTGAATACAACTTTTGAAATAAATAAAAATTTGAATTCATTACATAAAACTTTCAATTGAATTTTTCAGAGCAAGCTTTGGCTCCAAGATTTTGCAGAGTAGATCGCGCCAAGGACATAAATATTGGAGCCAAGGTAACACAGAATCTCCGTGCTACCAGTTAAGGCCTGCGGACGGGTAAGAACTTGCGTGGCGGCTTTCTATTGGCTACGGCATCGAGTGCTCTGTGAGGCTCTGGGCGAAGTTAGATTTGTTAGGGTTGTTGGCCCATTGGGTCACTTAAACATTGGGCCGTATTTGATTAATGAAATATCGATGTGATATAGTACCTTTTTTTGCTCTCTAGGAAAATAATTATAAGGCATCAACAATTATGTCTTTTACCATCAATTACTAATAACTCAAATACACTATTTATGAGCTCCACTTCACTTTTTTCCCTCATCACTTAATAGATATAATTCTATATCACTATCTCATTCATTTATTTTTATTATCCATAGATCTCGTCTTTTATTTTTTGATTTTTTTATTATTTTATATAATTTGTAATTGTGTATATTTATATATCCTAATTAAATTTATGTCCAAATAATAATAAAAATATTGATTCCTTTAAAATTAAAAAAAATACATAATTGAATAAACTTACATAATAAAAAAAAAACTACAACAGCATTAAGAGAGTCTTAATTTCTCCTTGAGACCTTGCAAAAACAAGTAGTGTTTTTGCAATTGTTATGTTCATTTGAAACATGTCTTTGTTGTAGGCTTTGTAATACAAATTTCACAACACTAAATCATTCACAGTTTCAAGTGATGTCTGAACACCATGTATACTGTTACCGCACTGCTCGTAGTCACCGTCTTCCCTTGGCTTTGCACTTAGTTGTCTTTTGTCCAATCGGACAACTCATTCTTGACTCTAAGTTCATGTTTCACTTAGAACAGTTAGAGCCGAGCTGTCTCTTGTAGAGCTCCGGTTGGGCTTGTTCTCCGATGGCTGCTCACTTTTCGTAGTGGTGAACCATCTCCAAGTAATAGCGCACTTGAAATGTTTGTTATTCTCCGTTTGATAGGGTGGTCATCGCCTCTCGGAGAATATTCGTCTCGCTTGCACCGCTCCTCCATTCTGACTCCGAGTGTTGTAGATGGCGCATAATTTTTGGATTTCCAGGTTTACCTATCAAAATGGGCTCGAAGCATATTAAATGTGCGCTACAGGACGCCTTTCGGGCGTACATTTTTGTACCTATTGACAAATTTCTCCCAAAAAGTATTTGTTTTTTGTTGGTTGTTGATGATTGGATCTTTGGTTATATCCACATAGATTTTGAAAACCCATATGGTTTCCTCGGCAGTGCACTTCACTCGTATACTGCATTGGCAAATCACCATTTCATCGGAAAGTTGAATGTTGACCAGGCCTTGGGGAGACGACGAGCCGTGGAAAACTTGGGGAGATGAGTGGGCAAACCCTGGAGTAGGCATTCCAAACGATAGATTGTTTATATCGAATGGTAGATTGTATGGATTGTAGTTGTGTTCTCGAAGTCATCGTATGAATTCTGGTTAGTATTCGTCATAGTGGAATTCGGAAAAATAATTAGAAGAATTGAGTATGATGAGAGAATTGGGAAGACAAATGATAAGAAATTTGAAAAACATGAAATTGAATAATAATTTTGAGGTGGTAATGAAGTGAGAGAGAAGTGAGGTATCTATAGGAGGGGATGGACAATAAAATAAAACAATAAAAATATGGTAATATTACCATTTTCAAACTGTAAACTCGGAAAATTGAAACTTTCGATTTGCTTAAGATTTTTTTTTAAACAACCAAAATTTGGACGACGTGCATTGCTAGCGCGTGCGCCACACGCACCATGCGATTAGACGAGACGACCATGATTGGCCGAGAGGGCTAGCGTGTGTGCCGTTCGCGCCTCATTGGCCAGCCTGTCACGCTGGGACATCTCGGCCAATCGCATGGCATCTACGGTGGACGAGTTTAGGGATCCAAAGAAATTTGGACTGGGTCACCTTATTGGGTTTTTACTAATTAAATTGAGTCCTAATATAATTCAAGCCCAATAGAATATTAATTTGGACCACTATAGAAATTAATATTGATCTACCCATCCAAATCCAAATTATAGATAATCTGAGCTTCATTTTTAATTAATTTATTTCCCGTGTTTAAGAGTCTAATATCCATTAATTAATTTAAGACTGCTGCTGACTTTAATTAATTAATAGCTTTTACCAAGAGTTGTCTAGTTCAAAGACTTTATTTATTATATTTTGGAATAAATTCCATGTCGTCCGGGCTTTGTATAATAAAACATTTTCTGAACACCTCTTGGGGATATTATCAACCTGGTCCTCCAGGACACGATTCAATGCAATAACAATTCTAGCACCGATAGATATTAATTACTACTGTCCAGGATATCAGTGTTCTTAGGTTACGGAAAACCCGCACATTTTTTATAAGTCAAAGCAGTGCATAACTAATATCGTATGCTCAATGTTATATACAAAGATTAAGAAATAAATAATCATCGAGATCTTATCTTTCAGTAATCAACAAGAAAGACTTATCTCAACGTGAATCCATTATGTGTTATACCACACTAGTGTCATTTGTTTACCAAGGTTAGTAAACGTTTGGACTGACACTGCAACCTTTCACGATATATCGTCTAAGTATATCTAGGTTGTGAAACTTAATTTTCTTCTGCAGGGGAACTGACTGAGAGACCTTTAGTGATGACCTGACCACCATTCGGTCTACAATATAGAAGACCTAGACTTGCTTGCTCGATTATAATCAAAGATTTTATTTGCTCAGAATATAATCACTAGATTATAAAGGGCAAACCATGAAACAACAATATCTCTTCACAAGTGGTAGAGAATGATAGTTTTTAGAGTTATTAATGCATAAGCAGCTCGTAAAGCATGCTTTCTAATATATAACTCCAACACACTCATCTCCCAAGTTTTCCATGGCTCGTCGTCTCTTCAAGGTATAGACAACATCCAACATTCTGAACAAACAGAGATTCGCACACACTATATACGAGCGCAATACACCGCCGATGAAATTAAGTGGATTTTTTAAGTCTATGTTGATACGAATGAAGATCCAATCATTGGCAACAAACAAAGGTTTTTGGGGAGAAAATTGTCAATAGGTACAACGAGGTACACTCTGAAGACGCTCCATAGCGCAAATTTAAAATGCTTTGAGCCCATTTCTATAGGGTAAACCCGAAAATCCAAAAATTATGCGACATCTACAACAATTTGGAGTCAGAATGAAGGAGTGGCGCAAACGAGGTGAATATTCTCCGAGAGGCGATGACCAGCTATTAAATGGAGAACAATAAACCTTTCAGGTATTCTAACTTGGGAGAAGGTTCGCACTGCGAAAAGTAGGCGAGCACCAGAGAACAGGTCCAATCGAAGCGCATAAAGCACACCTCCCATAGCCAATATTCCACAAGCGACAGCTCGACTCCAACCATTCCGAGTGACAACGCTGTTCGAAGCGTGAACTTAGAGTCGAGATGGAGCCGTCCGATTGGACAAAAGGCATCTAAATGCAAAGCCAATGGAAGGCGACGACCACGAGTTGCGCGGTAGCGGGCGATGTGCACGATGTTTGGAAAGCACTTGAAACCGCGTAGAATTCGGTGTTGTGGAATTTGTATTACAAAGCCTACAACAATGACATGTTTCAAATAAACGAATAACAATTGCAAAAGCATCGTTGGTCTTTGCAAGGTCTCAAGGAAAAATTGAGATTCTCTTAATGTAGTTGTATTTTTTTATTTTAATTATGTAATTTTTTTAAATTTTAATAAAACTTGTATTTTATTATTATTTCCATATGAAACCAATTAGGATATATAAATATACACAATTGCAAATGATATTAGATAAGAATTAATTAAAAAATAAAAGAAAAGACTCATAAATAATTGAAAGAAATAATGAAATAGTGACAGAATTGTGGGTGTGGAATAATTAAAAAAAATGAAATAGAACACATAAATAATGAAGTTAAGTGATAAGTAAGTGAACTAACTTCTCACTTTAAAAAAAAAATTTGTTTAATGAATTCAAATACGTATGCTTACATAGAGTAAAAAAAATACGCATGCTTACATAGAGTAAAGCATGTGATTTATTTTTAAATAATAAGAATTTTATAAAGCTAGTTCCGCTATTTGATTACTGCCTCAGAAACCATAATATATGTAGGCAGCCATCTAATTTTCAATTTATAAATTTTTATGTTTTGTTATTATATGACGGAAAATGAATAGATTCTTTATTACGATTACTGCCTGTTTGGTAGGTGATTTAAGGGTTATTTTCCTGTTTCTTCTCTCTTCTGTCTGCATTTGTGATTTCAGTTGTATATGTCCGTCTTATTTTCCTGTTTTAGCTTGTGAACATATTACACCAAATAGGTGTGATATGCTATCTCTTTTCTAACAGTGGCCGAAGTAGTTTTTTTTTTTCTTTCTTACCCCCTCTCTCTCTCGAAAGGATGTCGACGTTTGCTTCATTTCTCTCAGACTAGAGTCTCTCTCTCTCTCTCTCTCAATTCGGTTTCGGCGGTAGTGGATTTAGTTGTGGCTCCATCTCTTCCAATTTTATTGTTGAAGATATGAGGTCATCTCTTTCCATGACCGCCCACCGATCTCGTTCATCGTTGCTTTGTCCGTGTTTGATTTGGCTTTGCGGTGTGGTATGATGTTGGTTGTGATGAGTTTGGCTGCAAATCTGAGCCCGATTTGTTCGATACAATTTTCGTGGTCTTGTTCGATTCAGGTTCGCTGTTTTGGGGTGTGAGGCTGTGTTCTTTTTGGGATTTCGATTTGTGGTATGATGCGAGGTTGTGTGATTTTGACATTAAATCTAAGCCTCTATTTGGGTTTGATTTGGGATTTGGGTTCGACTTTGGGGTTCAATTTTAGGCTTCGGGTTCAAATTTTGTTTTGATTTTTGAGTCGGGTTCGCCGTATGGTTGCTTCGATTTTTTTCGATTTGGCTTATGCATGTTTTTCGGTGACCTCGACATGTTTTCCAGCAGCCATTGCAAGTTTCCTAGCCCCTGCATGTTTCAATTTGGCTTCTGCATGTTTTTCAGGCCTCTGTGTATTTTCCGACGGCCTTCTTCCGATGGTGAACAATCCCCATTCCGATCGATTCATGGCTAAAGTCCATCATGTGATGAACAGTCATTGTTGATTATTTTTGTTAATTAATCATCCCTTAGTTAATTAATTAAAAATTTTCATTAACTAATTCGCCAAATTAGTTACTTTCATAATTAATTCTGAAATCACTAATTAATATTTATTTAATAAGTTCATAATTAATTACAATGAAGAAATCATTACAATTAATTTAGTTTAATTAATCATTAATTAGTCAAATTAATTATTAACTAAATATAAATAACCATTATATCATTAATTACTCATCTATATAATTACACACTTTTTGATATATAAATATCAGTAATAAGAGCATTTTTGTCATTTCTCATCCTATTTATGAAACAATCTGAAATACTATCTTATTTATCAAAAAACATCATAATTTTTTTTTTTTTTTTTTAAATCTTGATTACTATCTTAAGTCCGATCCATATTTTTTTATCATGATGAGTTAACTATTTTGCACTATCTTAACCGGACTATCAAACAAACCTTTAAGATATATACAGGTAAACTGTGACAGTATCATTCATTTAAACAAAAGAAATTAACATATATTACACACTGCAGGGTATAAAAGTACATTAAAAAATGAAATATGCAAATACATATAAAGTGGAATATATATCGCATTAGGAAGTTCTTGATGGTAATGATACATGCTTGCGGTACTCCGCCAGAGCCCATAGTGGGTATATGTTTCTGTATGCTGCATAATGCAACATGCAATTCTTCATGAAAACCCCAGTAATTTCCTGCACAGTAATTTTATAAATAATAAATAAATACCATTATGAAATGTATCTTTAATAAAATCAAAATCTCTAGATGAAATTGTATCTCTTTACCTGTTGGGGAAAATCACCATCTTCCAATTGAGAGTTGATCAGAAGTTTAGCTGCACGGTGGAGAGGAGTAGGGTCCCTCCCACTCTGTTACATATTACAAAATGCCATCTTATTAATTATTTGTTTCAAGAAACATATATGTTAAAAAATAAAATACGAGATGAAAAAACTAACCTGGCCTGAATGGATTAGGCCCATCATAGCCCAGGAAGTATGGACCAAGTTGGAGCGGCCATGTTCTAGTGGGACGTACTCCTGCTATCCAATAAACCGGGAATAAGCATTTGAATCACAACTTAAATTCGTATAATAATAATTTTCATTTTATACACTTATGCAGTATAAGATGTAACTCAGTCATGAAAAAGATGAAGAAAATGTCACCTTCTTCGGGCAGGAGAGGTAGCTTTCTCCCCATCCACCATCACCTCTTTGTGAACTCAGCAAGAAATCAACACCTCTTCTTACTGCTTCACAGTTATTGTATGTCTTGCCGGCTGCAGCCAGTCCTCCGAGGGCGAACCAAGTACCATAGGTGAAGCAAACGCCCCAGTTTCCGTACCTACAACGCCACCATTTATCGTTAGCAAGACGAAACAGAAATAGAAACAGATCATCTGAGAGGCGTTCGACTCTGTCAATCCATTGCAAGAGCAGAGGAAGCAAGCAATGTACCATGAACCATCAGGCCTCTGGACATCTTCAAGGTAGCCAGCAGCCTTCATGATAGTGGTCTCGATCTCCTTCTTGCGGTGATGAGGGTGCAACTTCTTGAACAAAACGAGTGCTTGGATAGCTGATGAAGTGCACTCCACATACCTACATCAGTACTCGCCCGATCAGCCTCATTATATAAGTGTATGGTTTAAAAATGGGAGTCGAGAGACTTGTAGTGATCTTACTCATGCTCAATCACAATGTCAGCAAAGAACTCTGTAGGATTCAGCAACTGCAAAACAGTTTCAAAAGATCTATAAGAATGATATACTCTTTCTAAATGTGAACAACTCGAGAAAAATAAGAAAATAAGTCACCTCTAACCACTCCGAGCTTCCTGCAGGTTCCCAAGCAGCCAAACCACCATTTTTGCTCTGCAATGAGTAATTCAAGTATGGTTTATTATCTAAAACATTAATAACATTGCTAATATTTGATTCTATTTAGGATATACTAATATACCTGCAAGGAAATAAGTATGTTGACAGCATTGTGTAATCCCTCAGGTTCCATTTTCTCTCCCACAATCTCAGGAGGCATCATGGAGAACATAAGACAACACTGAGAAAACAGAAACGAAAAAAAAAAAAAACAAAAAAAATGAAGGGATGATCAGATTGTTATTAGTACTCCATTCGTGCCACAATAAACCTTTAATGATAAAAAAACTGCATACCTTCAATCCTTCCGCGGTGCAATCAGACACTTGCCACCCGTGATCTTGGTCTGAAAACGTCCATGACCCTTTAGAAATATGGCGGTACATGCTTTTGAAGTCACCAGAAGGATCCTCCTTGACCTTCAGAAAAAAACCATAATGTCAAATATCAATTCAAACTGAGGCATCAAAACTAAATGATTCTGGTAAATCTTATCTACTACCTGAGACTTCTTTATGAAATCATGCCCTAGCTTGAGAGTCTCGCCTATTTCATCAGCCATATCACTAGCTAGAAGCGCTTGTACAGCGAAGCCCGTGTCCCATTGCTGGCTGCCAAAGCTCTGCATCTTCATCCCATCCTCCGCAAGCCATAGGTAATCCGGTATTCTTGCAATATGCTTCTTGAAGTAGTCTCCATTGGGATCCTCCACCCAACATGCCAGCATGCATAACACCTTCTCCACGCATCCAATTGTGATGTATCTGCTGTTCTCATCTTCGTAGTGGATGTGCTTCATTGTGACGTCAAGCGCCTTCTCCCTCAACTTGTTAAGAGGCCAACGAGTCAGAAGAGGCTCGGTTAACAGGTAGCAACTATCCCAAAGCAAATCTTGGACTAATGGATGAGGGTAGTAGAGATCCTCCTGCAATGGGGAGTAACATGTTTAGGTTGATTGGAACATGTTAAAAAGAAGAGAAAAATATTAAGATTTCCGAATCTTTATACCTTGGCACAGAGATGCCTTATGCTCCTCCAGTTGATTTGTTCGTAAGGCTGATCATAAAGCTCTTCCCTCAGTTGCAAGATGAGTGAGGTAATTGGGCCTACAAATCTCTTGCCGTATAGATATGACATCGGCATGTAAACCATGCGACAGTAGCACCACATTTTTGCTGCATTTTGGCCATGAAAAGTATTTTAAAATACTCGAATAAAATATTCCCCTGCTTTGAAGTATTCTTAAATCTTGGGGTCTTACTATTGAACGACCAATAACAAACCTGGATGCATAGGAAGAAAAGATGGAAGTAGCCAAAATTCAGGGGGCATTGGATTGCATCCCGTCCACTCAAATACTCCCAGCATCTATGAACACAAAATCAAGATTTCTTACCTTCGAGTTTAATCAAGTTTTTATAAATGTGTTATTGGATAATTGCGCCTACAAAAATGAACTTTCAATCAAATTTGGTTTTTGCATGCGAACTAAAAAATTCTATCTCTGAATACACGAATTTTTGTTTGTTCTTATTTTCCTGTGGTTGTTAATTTCTAACGAATTAATGCTATCGTAGTTAGTTGAGGTTGTGTAGACATCCAATTATGTCAGAGGTCCACCTCAATATTAATTTGGGAACAATTGATAACACGTATAAAGAATTGGAACAATTAAAGGTTCATGTGCAACCAAAATTGGGTGAAATTCGTGTACTTATGCTAAATTAACCCATGTGTTATTTATGGGTGTATGATACATACCGAAAGCCAAGTCTTTCCCCAAGAAGGGATAGCTTTGACAGTGCCGTGATCGAGAATCCATTTTCTTGCTCTGCTGCAAGCCTTGTTTAGGCCTCCTTCGCCTAATATACGCATACAAATGTAGTTGAGTGCAGTGCCGAACATGGTGCTGTGCCCTTCGATGTGGAATCCCCATCCTCCGTCTTCATTCTGTTGTTAAAAATAATCATGAAATCAACTAATTAATGTCACATGACTCACATTTCTTCAATTTATGAAAATTAAACGAATTTTATTGGTCGATTCTTTGTAAGATGTTGCACCTGATGACAGTATATGTAGCGGAGGATTTCCCGACGATGCTCTGCTGAAAAAACAATGTCGAGATGGCCGGTAATATAGGTAACCATGACCTGCAATTTTATTTTTTCCCGCATAAATTGTAAGACAATTAATTCTTTATTAACCTCTACTTATTAGGGTTTTCGAAGAGAGGACTAACCAAAGGTGGAAGAAAGAAGAGAGGGCCAGCATTCTCGGCTGGCCAGTGGCCGTCGCTTGCTTGCAAGGCGGAGAAGAAGGTGACGGCTCGGCGGAGTGTGGTGGTGGCCGCTTCGTAGGTGATATCTTCACCGTCAGCCACCTGCACTTGGGGTATAGTCTGTTTGAAATTCTTCTCGTGCAAGAACTGACCTTGTAACATTTTTTCAGTTAATATTGAATTCGTAAGACTTGTTCAATCATCACATCACACTCAATATTCCTTACGAAACTACTAATTTTGACTACGTTGGAGTTAGAACTATTTTTCTCCCTTGGTTTAAGAAATTACATTGGAGTTAGGTTGGAATCAAAGATAGATGAGTTAAGAGCCCATTGTATTTGGCTATTTAGGTGCCGCATCATGTCACTCAAATAAGGCTAAATAAGACCATTTGTTTAATGGTAATTAGCCTAACAAAAAACTTCAGCCAAAGTATTTTCTTAAGTCCATAGGTATATGTACATACACACTATTGTGATTTACTAATTCTGTAAATTATCATTTTATTAATACTTTGCAGAACAGAAAAGAACTGTTTATGGTTTATTCGTTTTTTGCAATTTTTTCATTAATAATTTATTTGCTTGTTTCTAGAGATTTATTAAATAATAGCAATCATTGAATCCCATTCCTTACGTGAATTTGCAGAAGAGAGAGAGGAGAGAGGAGAGAGGAGATATGAGAGAGAAAAAAGGTGCGTTATATAGGAGAGAGAAATAGACAAATGATTTCAGAATCTTTTGGGGACAATTTTGTTCTAAAAATAGCTAAAAAAATGAAAAAATATTTCAAGATATTATGGTTAAATATAGTTATCACAAAAATTTGATAGATATTACAAATGTGTGACCCCTAATGTATAATTTTCTTTTATTGTTATTGCAAAATAAATAAAATTATATATAAAAAATAATTACAACCCCCATGAATTTATCAACTCTAAGTACTAATTATAAAATTGAATTAAAGCGCTAAAAAGTAAAATTGAAAAGAAAAATGATTTAAAAAAGAAAAGAAAAAGAATGATAGTAGGACATGGGATCTCTGAAGTGATAAATGTAGGTGGTTAACGTTGTCACCTGAATCCGCCACATCAGATCGCTGCAGGGCTTGAAATTGCGACGGTTGTCCCAGAAATGACGGCGGGCTTTGTCGGAGTCTTCCCGGAGCTCCGGCGTGCCGTAATCCGGGTCGAATTCCCAAGTTTGTCGGCCCATGTAGTTGTTGGTGCTATAGAGGTATGGGCCGTCCACGCCTTCTGCAATCTTCAGCCTCCACATTATGCTGATTTCTCCTTTTCCTTTTTCTCGTTAATTCCAACCTGTCCAATTTCCAACTTGTGTTGTAATATATGGAAGTCACACATTTTATCGTGGGTAATATGTATGGGGAATCCCATGCAAGTAAAAACGTGGTCCAAATATTTCCTTTTCCAAGTTTTGTTTTTTAGCAAAGGACTTGCATGAGTAGATATAACAAAATATTTTTTGCTATTATAAAAATAAAAGATAGTTATAAAGATTAAAAAAATAGTAATTTTTGGCTTAAATTATTATTTTGCATTTAATTCACATGAATTAGTCTTAATTCATGTGAATTATTTATAAAATAGTAATTATTGGCTTAAAATAAAAAATAGTAATTATAGTAAAGATTAAAAAAATAGTAATTACTGGCTTAAATTATTTATACAAATGATACTTCGAACTTGGAATGAGCTCGAAGAAATTAACGATACTTCTTTATCTTTTATGTTGTTATGTCGGATTGGTTGCTCAAGATCTTTAGTCTCTATTCGGTCTCTACTTCCGGTTATTCTTTATTGTGGTAAAATAGTTTCATACAATTTTTTCTTAAAAACATATCTTTGCTCTTGATAATTTTGATTAATTTGATGCTTACTCTTATGTAGCAATGAATACCTATGCTTTGGTACATAATAAATTGTCCCTCTTTTTAGACGGATAGACTAGTGGTTAGTGCTCCTTGTTCTTAGGATGGTGATGGATCCTTGCTTGGGATAGCTATATTATAAAGCTTCATAATTGTGAATTGTAAATAAAATAAGATCAATTCACGATTAAGAAATTGTGGTGTTAATAGGCAAAATATGATCAATTCATGATAAGGAGTTTCAAGGTTGTGAATTATTATCATAATAGTAATGATGAAATAGTAAGAATGACTATTTTCTTAATCTTTTTTTTAAAAATCTTATGACTATTTTTTATATTTATAATAATAAAATGAATATTATAGTCAAAATTATTACTTTATTATTGTTTTTTGTTTTAAATATTGGAGATGCAAATTTGTATATATTACTGGTATAATGGTAAAATACCCATCTATCCGAGAAGAAGTTGTGGTTGTAACAACCTTATTTCTACTTAAACGCTCGAACTTGTATAACAACAATTGTATAAACAAGTGATGTAAGCTTTGAAAAAAATATTCTTCATATAATCAGGTCCGATCATGATATTTCGGAGGTTTTACACGAAAAGCAAAAATAGAAAGCCCTTAAGAAATGAAACTTTGAGAATCAGTTTTCCAACTAAAGATAGCATATGATGGTGTTCTATACTTTTGTGATGTATAATTTTAATATAAACTATAAAATGCAATAAATCATAAAATAATAATCAAATAATTATCGAAATAATGATTTACTGGTATAGTGGTAAATTGCTTCATAAAAATGACAATTGAGCCATCTATTGATATGTCACTGCCATATCAACTTAAATTAATATCACGTCAATTAAAATATCTGCGCCACATAGAAAAGGTGGTTGGAAAACTTCACCATTGTAAAATCATGACCAACTGAAAGTTAGTGTATTATCATATTAAATTTTGAATTTATGTACAATTCATAAATTATGTGAAAGATTTTGTATTTAATAGGTCAATAGTCCTTTTGAAGATGTCATTATCTTATATTTATGTCAACAGCTGCCACACGTTTTTACATTATATCGTATGTGGAGCTCAATTTTCTAGTACAATTCCACCCAACCTTAAATTAATTGCAAACGTGTGGTTGGCAATTTGTGAATAACATATGAACACGCGGTAACGACTAATTAACGAAGTATGATACACCACGGCTTCGTTCGTATTGACAATAAATCCAAATATTAACTATGAAATAAATCAATATATAATTAATAATAAACATACATAAATATTGTGTTATATACATAATATTGCTGTAGCTGCAAGTAATTAAAAAGATGATAGTATTACTGCAACAACCTAGTAATTGTGTGAAAAATCACAAATTTAAATAAACTGTCTTATTTTTCAAGCTAATATCTTGTTTGGTGATTTTATCATTATCAATATGTTTGTTATTTAAATATTTCGTTTAAGTTATTTTTTTCCAATAGAATATAAAAAAAGAATATTTGACGGGTACCATAAGGGCTTGTTTGTTTGACAGGGATTATGGTCTGTGAAATTAATTTGATTCCCAATTAATAAATTCATGAGTTTGGTTTAATAATAAGAAAATAAGGAAAGCAATTTGATTCCTAAAGATATGGAAAGTTACGTAAAATTATAGGATTCTTATTCCCGAGCCCAATCCAAGTATTCTTTTTCCCTAATTTGGGGATTTTAAAAGACACGGATGCTCTCTCTCTTCAAACGCATTCGCTGGGTTCTATTTCTCTCCTTCCCCTTTCAATTTTGATTTGCAATTCTCTCCAATTTCATCTTAATCCCTTGA
>JAYDZE010025541.1:0-46319 GCA_034509125.1 Monilaria moniliformis
AGTTATGCATTGGGGTCCTAGTTTCACACTAATGCACCCCTATATATATATATATATATATATATATATATATATGTTTCTATTATTATGATTGATTTTTTTTATTTGATTGTGGTGTAGATTTAGATTTGGTTGGAATCGCAATTCATAATTTTCGAGTCCACAGAATGGGAGTTGTCATTGGCATGGGCATGGGCTGCGTATACTTAACTGGGCCCAAAGGAAATGTCAAAAACAGGCCCACATTGGTGGCCATTTGTTTTAGGGTTACATGCCAAATAAGATTAACTTTGACTAAATTTACGATTTTAACCAAAATTTTCAAATGTTTCAATAATTTTACTTTTCATTTTGTAGCGGAGATATACATTGAAAAAAAAATTGACCACTAAAAATCACGGCTGAATTAAACCAAAAAATTTGTGTTATATTATATATATATATATATATATATATATATCGGATTTGTGAATATATTTTTTTTGGATGTTTTTATGCAATTTCGATTTTTATAGTTCGGATTTCGGTTTTTCGGATAATTCGATTCGATTTCAATTTTCATAAAAATTCGATTTTTCAGTTCGATTCGGTATGGTTTAGGATTTAAAAAAAAAAAAAAAAGGAACTGAAAATCAAATGTTCATCCCCTACTTTATTTAGTACATGTTCTCTTCAATTTTGAAGGTTGGGGGAAAACTGATGATGCTTAAATTTACTAGAGTTGAAAGATGAGAAGACTATAGATATGTTTTTGATATGGAGTTAAAATTAGGAATAGAATCAGTGATTGTGCATTACTTAACAATTAATTCTATAATGTAGAAACAGGATTGTTATTTGACATATTATTATACAAAAGTAAATGTTAAGACACATAGTGGTTAGTTTCTTCTTGTGAGCACCTTAGGTGTAGAAATGACGTTTGATATGTGAGTAGCTAATCGAATCAAAGATTGGACTACAAAAGCCGAACACACCACCCACCCAGGCCATAATACTTTTTTTATTTGATAATGTGTATTATGCAGAGTGAGCTGGCCGTTACGCCAAAATTAATACTTGTCCAACGAATAAAACATTCAATTGAATATTTCAATTAATAAAATATCAATAAAGGAAGGCTTGATATTTTATTATGAATTCGAGCAAGTTGGTGCCAAAAATGGTAGAAAATGATTAGTTTTTTGATTATGGCGTAAGGAGGTCGGCACGCTTCATGATCGTCCAATTATGACTCGGTCGGTATCATATTTGAACAATTTGACCTAGTCTTGTACCGCAGCTATGCCTTACTTGACTTTCTCAATTCCAAACTATATAGCTACCACGATCCGGAGGTTGATTGAACCCATGATTTTTGCACTTCTTTTTTTTTTTTTTATTCTATATTTATGTACAGTCTTTCCCCTTCTCCATTTGATCCCACATATCTCATATACCAACGCCTATTACCCGAACCCGATATCGTGGCTGGCTTCTCTCAGATATTGAATTTTCACTCTCACTTAATTACAAAGAAATTATATATGGATTTATAATTTTCTCTATATTCGGAATCAGTTGATCCCATTTTACTTGAAGAAAAATAAATAAATTATTATAAATGAGCTAGAAAAAAGTGTTTCCGAACCCACCACCATGGAATATTAAATACCCAATAAAGATATTATAATTATTATTTGTGGACTCTTCCCATCCAATGACCCAAAATTTTTTGTGCAAACAAGCTTTGCGCCTCCTACTTTTCGGTTATAAAAATTAAACCAACTCCCAAATAATATGAATAATTTGTTACCCAAAGTTTCAAAAAAAAATTTATTTTTTTTCTACATAGGACAATGATGTGATAACTCTATTATCCACCACATATCCTCTTTTAACTAAAACCACTAAATTTTGTCCATGTGTAGATAAAAGTATGCATATGTGTTGCCCATATTCATTAATTTTATTCTGTCTCTCATCTTTCCTTATTGGCCCACATCCACGCATGTCAAGCTGGCCACCAGTTCCAACCTCGTATTCTTCTTCTTTTTTACTTTTCTCTTCTCTTTTTCTTTTTCCTTTTTCTTATATATATTTTACTACCGTCCCTTTAATATGGGCAGTAACTTCCGTAATAGTATCTTTTACGGTCCAGTAATCCGCAGTAATTTCCGTAATACCTGCAGAAATATATTTTTAGTAAAATTCTCCATCTTCCAAGCTAAGGTAAAACGAGCTCAAAGTCCATAGCAGCAAACTTCGTGTTTCGCGATAATCACTCTCCCATCCTTGCACGCAACGCTTCCACAGATCTCAACACAGAATCAAAGATGAAAAAAAACTAATAATTATAATAATAACAAATAATCAAAAAATTGAAACTAACGACGGAAATTACCTCAATACCCCGAATGGACGACGGACGGAACGGACGAACGGATTGAGCGGAAATTATACCGTAACGGAATAGCGACGCTGCAATGAGAATGGAATGATGTCGATAAGCTCAACCAGCACCAAACACAAATTCAACACGCAAAACTACTTGATCCTTGGATTTAGATTCAAATTATAGTTCGTCCTCATTGCTTTTGTGGCTGGGCAAATTCGATTAGATTCATTTAATTAGATCGAGAATGCTCTATTTTTAAATCCAATATGCCTTCATTTGGAAATCATATGTACAACCAACACAAACATCAGCTTCCCTGTTTCCAAAAATTGCTCAGGTGTCGCCGCTGGCTCGCCGCCGCGGATCGGGACGCTTTCGCCTAGCGAGTGGTGATTTCAAATACAACCAAACCTGCAGATTCGGCATTGCTCCGTCACATGTCGTCGGCGTTGGACATGACCGAGAGACGGCTCTGCCTCGGCCGGAAGTCAGCTCGGCGACGCTGCTGGTGCGACGACGGACGAATCAAAGCCGCTAGAGCTCGCTTCATCAGATCTCCTTCCACGGTACCGATCCGCACCAGAGAATTCGTCATCGCAGATCTCCTCATGTTCAACCGGTTGGGCGAGTAGGAGATTGATTGATTCCCACCGCCGCCGCCGAAGCTGTTTTTGTGCAAAGCACATCGAAACGAACCTGGATGATTCGTCGGCGAGCACAAGCATGTCCTCTTCTGAATATTCCCGCCGCCGCCGCTCCTCTGCACGACCTGGTTGCGCGGCGCCGCCGCGATCGAGCGCCGCGGAGATATAGATCTGTCGATCGCGAAGCGAACGGACCGCGACGGAGGCGGCGAGGACAGGCCGTGGAGGTTGACGCGCGTCGGAGACGTCGCACGGCGCTGGTTGAAGAAACCAGCTGCAGGAGATGAGGAATAGTAGCTGGTTGACGAAGCGAACGACGACGACGTGAACGGCGACGTCTCAGACGTCATGAAAGAGGAATTCCGGATAGCGCCGGCGCGCCGGCCCGGCAAAACCGGCCCGCTCGACCTTCTAGAAGACGTAGCCATCGCTGGTTTTTTCCTTTTCCCTTGTTTCTCCCCTGAAGAAAGGTATTGTTTCTAGAGAGAGAGAAGGAAATAGGGAATATTTTAGTACTATTTTTCTAAAGTGCCCTGTGGCTCTTCAGTTTGGCAAACCTAGCTGGTGTCAAAGGGGTGATTTATAGTTAGGGAAGGCGATGGCACGTCTGGTAAATTCGAGGCGATGAAAGGGGCAGAGGGGGGAAAGGAGAGCAAAGTTTGGTCTGGTGGGGTCCAGCATTGAGTAACATGTTGTTGTTGGGAATCTAATCCAACGGCTGCAAACTGACATAAATTTGCTAAAACGACTCGAGCTGGAGTCGTTTCGATCAACGAAATCCTTCAGGCGTTGCGGCCTACCCGCCACGTATTATAATGTAGGGCTGATTTACGGCTCGGAAATCGAGATTCAAAAGCTACTATTTTCTTACCTATTTAAGTTCAAGGATTGCTTTTTATATTTTTTTGGAGGATAATCCTAAATAAATCGTGAATTTGCTTTATTAGTTATTATGAAATGCCCAAATAATTTTTTAAATTATCTCATTGAGTTTGTCCATTTTTCATTTAAAATTTTAGATATGATTATATTTTCTTGTAATATTAAACTTTAAATTAATATTATAACATTGTTTCGACGATACGTATTAACAAAGTTACGTCGCAAAAATAGGACAATAGTCATGATTTCAACAATTTCAATTAGTATTAGCTCGATTTGAAAACATAGGCGGAATTTTTTATTTTGTTATAATTATTAGACAAAGTCTCCCGTTCATTACAATATTGATCATAGAAAAGTATTAAATTAGTATAATTTATTAAATTGGTTGGGGGAGTTGAGAAGTTTGGGCATTCTCCAACCTTTGGGTGGGATATAAGGCCAAAAATATGCATATAAAAAAAGTCGTCTAAACCGACTCTTACTTGCACCATCCGTTTATATAACTAGTTATACAATCTAACTATCATGACTCGCAACTTCTCATTAAGATACTTACAAACAATTTTTTGATGAGATTGTATTTTTTTGGAGGAGATTTGGTCTAATCCAAATTGACATGCAAAATATCCCAGCAAATTCAATACATATTTTGAAATAATCCAACATGAATCCACCTCTTCGCAATTCGTAAGCGTACATGTTTTATTACAAGCATGACAAATGGTACGTACGGCTCTTTATATTATCGACACGATTATGAAACGATAAAGCTAAATTCGAATACAACATAACAAGGAAATCCTCGACACGAACACGAATATGAAAACAACACAAACACGATTTAATTTGTATTGACACAATAACGATCCGATAAAAACTCGATTTCACACGGCGATAGCTACACAACACCTAAATTCTCAAAATTAAAAGATTAATATTTAAATAAACCCTAACCAATAGACTAAGAATTAAAATATTTCATTATCAAAAATTATGATATTAATGATAACATGTTACACAAATCCGACACGAAATTATCGTGTATAAGGACACGAATACGATAAGACTTGACACTAATTTATTAATTTACTGCGTGTTCGTGTCGTGTCTAAAATTGTCAGTACTACTTTATTATATTCGATATTTGATTAGCTTCGGTAATAGTTCAAAATTAGATTAACGAATCAATGATATTTTATCCGGAAAACTGCAGGATTAGATTTTAGAAGATATATATCAAGATTTATGATAAAAATATAATGAAAAACTAAAAATGTCGTTCATTATCATTATTGCAAATTGACCCCAATAAGTGGATGTTATCCACAATGTGATGAGGAGGTTGATGTTATCTGGAAGAGGGGTGGTTTGGATAACACCTAAAACCCCTATGGCCTACCATGTTCAACACACATTTTTTAATAATATTTGTATTCCCTTTGAAATTGTTCGGCGCATATTGGAATTTCAAAATGTAGAATAATGATTATGTGATTACATTTTGGATCAAAAGTTGTCAAAAAATCAAATTCAATTGTCGAATTCAAGATCCAATAATGGTTTGCACTATGATCTAAATTAGTATATCATCCTTAACAATCATATTTTTGTGAAAATGGAATTATGGTTGGGTTTTTTGGAGTTGGGTTGTAAATATTTTATTAGATCAATTCAGCCCGTTTGACTATTTTTGAAGTTGGTATCAATTTTGTTAGAGATTATAGTTTGCTTCCATTAATTTTCATTAAACCTTCAATTAGCTAGTGAAATGTGATTCTTGTTGAGAGAGAGAGAGAGAGAGAGGGTAAATGAATGATTAAGTAATTAATAAGATTTTGGTGAAATGTAAGTTAGTGGTAGTTCAACAATTGCATTGCTAGTATAGTTGTTGGAACCTTTCTACTTATCAAGGATGATAAATTTGTCAACAAATTAAGGCTTACCACCTCATATTGATTCTCACTCACTATTTTCTACACATTTATCATTTTCATTGACAAAATAATGTCTTGAAATTGACAAGAGATAAATCAGACCGAAATTTATCTGTTTTTAGTGAGAAATGGGTCACTATATATAGGTGGATGTACAAAATTTGAATTTATCTTCTTGTATGTCTACTTAATTAGGACCAAATAACTATAGTAATTTTGTCTCCATATATAGTGAGAACTGAGAAGGAATATCATATAAATGGAGTGCTGTATAACACGTGTAACAATGAGTTACAGAATAAGGACAAACCGTGATTGGATAAGTCCATTTTACAGACAAGGATTGCGGTTGAACTATAATTTACTTGAATTGTAAAATTGTGAATTTATTTGAATTTGTTTCTTACATACTACTATATGAATTTTACGGTGAATATAATATTTTTAATAT
Source organism: Monilaria moniliformis (assembly GCA_034509125.1). NCBI lineage: Eukaryota > Viridiplantae > Streptophyta > Magnoliopsida > Caryophyllales > Aizoaceae > Monilaria > Monilaria moniliformis. The sequence goes on from JAYDZE010025541.1 coordinate 6,292, forward strand.
TCTAAATGTTTGCGATACAAATGATTTTTTTACGTTAACCATCCCAATTATATATAATTACATGAAATAAATCATTTTTGGGCGCTGATAACGACAATGCCACAATAATTATGTACTGCTAGTGAATGCGTAAATTTACCGCCATATATGAATATTACATGAAATAGTATTCATCCATACCCTCTCTCTAGATGCGTAGATTTACCGCCATTACATAAATCTAGCTTCTCTCTCTCTCTCACTCTTAAAACTTTAGGCCGCGTTCTGTACAAGTGATTACAAGAGCCGGATAGTGTTAGACAATTGGATATGCTATCATGCAAAGCAGGATAGTGTGGCTTGTGTCTATGTTTGGTAGGGAAGGATAGAATGTAAGATACAATATTTCAGGGTTCAGTTAGCTGGTTAGAATCTGGGTTTTAAAATGTTAAAGTACTAAAATGACCCCACTCAAATATGAAAATGACCATCATGTATCAGATATTAAAAGAATCCCCAAATTGGATTTTGCTGCGTTCTTTCCTCTTCACGCTGGGTTTATTCTATGATATAGGTGATCTGTGTAAACCCTAATCTAGTAGAGCTCGGTGAACAAGCATTTTCCTCCGATCATCCGCGTTGTGGCAGCAGGCAGCCGAGCCATCCATTCCCCCGAGGTATGCGGTTTCATCCCTTCTCCCTTACTTTGTCTGAATAAGCGTTGCTACCCTATGGGTTACGCATGATGTGAACTTTTGTGGTATGGATAGTGAATGATACTTGATTCCATACAATGTTACAATTGATGGGTTTATTAGTGAGCTATTTTATTTCGACTTACGCAAGCAAACCGAGAGATTGAGCTTCTGGAAATTTAAGAATTTCATTCCACAGAGGTGCATCGTGTTGAGCTTCATGATGATGAATAGTCATGTGATGATACAAAAATTAGGAAGTTAAGTTATGTAGTATGTCAAAGAGCTCCATAGTTAGTTTTATTGCTCTGCAGCTTTTTATTTCTAGTTGTGGATTTAAACAACTCAAATCTTATGTTTGGGAAGTTGTTGATTTTTTTCTCTCCAAAGCTTGTTTTGCGTCCAATAATGGATTAAGCACAATTTCACGTATACTTTATGTTTTGCTATCTTTGAATTTATTATAACAATTCTTCTATTTTCACCTTATTTTTGAATTCTCACTGAAAGGCAGGTGATTACTCCTTTTTGCCTTGTTCTATATATGTGGGCTCGCAAATACTTCACAATTTCCACCAGCTCTAACCATTTTAATCTCTTCTTTTACCCTAGTGTGTAAGACTTCAATTTATTAGTAGACAGTATGTAGTTTGATACCATGGATGTGTGCCGTCTGATGAATTATATTTGCTACCGAAACTGGAAACTGATTTCTGTGTTAGTTTGTAAGCTTTCGTTATGTGTATTTCAACCTTCTGACTATTATGGCAAAATTATATTTTGGAATCTTCTTTTTTTCTTCATTACTAAATAATGGATGGCTAGGTAGTGGATCTTTCAGATTTTGGCCGAATAAGAGTTAACATGCTTTACAATTTCGTTTCGTTGAGATAATGAATCTTTGAGATGCTGTTAATCTTTTCGTATTCACACTTTCGATCTAACGCAACTGTTTCACGCGCGTGGTTGTATTTGGAAGCTGTGTTGTAAGTGAGTATGACCACTTCTCGTGCATCCAAAATGCCAGTCCAACTGAGCCCCGCGACGGAAGGTATTTGAAGTACTCGTTATGTGCCTAATATTGTGAATATCGATTAATTTGCAGCATATTGATCTTCACTTCATACATTAATGTGGGAACGCATAGGTAGCACTGAAACGGTGTTGTCCAAGCATAACAAATGTGATAAGACGCGCCGGAGTTGGTCTGTTCGAGAGGAGGAGCTCCTTCTAGCCTCGCTGAAAGATCTTGTTGCTAATGGATGGAAATCCGACAACGGATTTAGAGCTGGGTTCATGAATAAATTAGAAGATGCTATACGGAGGGAGTATCCAAATTCCGATATAAGGGTTAATCCACATATTCTGTCTAAAATCACTGCGTGGAAAAAGAACTATTACTCGTTGCAGGGGATCTTGAGCAGAAGCGGTATCGGATTTAACTTAAAAGGAGACCACATGATCGAGTGCGATGATGAACAATGGGAGCAGATCGTGAAGGTATGTGTAGCCTGCATAGCATAAGATCTTCAATAACATAACGATGCATGGCTCGACATTACTTCTTATCCATTTCACACTTGTGTTCCAGGTTGATTCGAACGCAAAATACATGCGTACGAAGCAGTGGCCCTATTGGGAGGACTGGAAAGAAATTTTTGGAAAGGACCGAGCGAATGGGAACAACGCCGAGGACGTAATGGAGGTTGTCAATGATCTGTACGCACGAGAGAAGCGAGCTGCTTTTGTTGATGACGTGGGCGAACACACTGCTAGCCGGGACGACGCATTCCTACGTGATCCCAGAGACGAACCTGTAGCGCAGGATGCGGCTGAGCAGAGTGTCACACAAGGAGAGAATGAAACTCCATCGGCGAAGCGTGTTTCGAAGAAGCAAAAGCCATCCGGAGATAAGGACAATGTATTCGAAATGCTAAAAAAGATTCACGAGGACACCAATGCAAGGCTACTCAGCATATCTACAAGAATTGGGTACGAGGTTGACCTGAGCAGACATAGGCAGGAGGTTTATGGCATCTTGAGTCGCATACCGGGGCTTTCTATTGAACAAAAATTCGACGTCTGTGAGGCTCTGGTTGAGAAGGCCCAGCGCTTGGATCTATTTTTGGGTCTGCCGGAAGAAGATCGTCTAGCTTACGTGATGCGCATCTTATGCGAGAAGTGGCACGACTGAAATATGATTCTACGACTTTTTGACTTTTGTCGACCTGTTATGTGCTGGTAGTTCTCAGTTTGGCAAAGAATTTGGTGGCTAGGCCATTACTTTTGGATTTAGCATTTTGGTGTTTTGTGTTATGCACATGGTTGGCTTTACATGTTTTGGAAAAAAAATATGGTAGGCTTTATGTTCAGAAACTGGCTGTGTTTGTCTATACTTTGCAATGACAGTTAATGATATGCGTAATATTGTTATTTCAATATTGGATCTTCTTGTTTATATATTTTTAAGGTTAATTACGAATAAATCTTGAATCCGAATATATAAATGAATTTGTGACAGTGAAAGAGCATTTCGAGTAACTTTTTTACCTTTTCCGACGTGGATTCGAAGAATTTTGATGTTTTTGCTTTTAGATTTCATTTATAGTATTTTTTTTTAGTATCCAAGTATATTTTATTTATCACTTAAAATAATCTCTATGAATAATTTTATCGAACAGTTTCTGGGTCATAAAATGGATTAGTTGAGTTGGACCAGTTAATTGTTCATAAAATGGATTAGTTGATATCCCTGAGTTCTTTATGTTTTTTTTCTTCTTATTCTCTTTTAAATAACAAATATACTCATTTAATCTTCAATACTAATGTGGATGAAACAAAAAATGAAAAAGCAACTTCCATAAATATAACTATGTAGCATAATCGTGCAATCCTATTTGTATGTATCTCAACTTCATGTTTTGTATTATACATGCCTGCCATCTTCATTCAATCATCCATTTAATCATATATTCTTTTGCAAAAAGAAAAAAGAGAAAGAAACGATTATAAGTACCATGAAACGAAGTGTGATAAGAAGTTGACAATAAGCTAGAATTGAAAAATTCTTCAAGATTATTAAACAATTTCTTCTCAACACAGTTAATTACTCCACAATACACAAAGGGAAAACAACGGCACTTTACTCCACAATACATGCAAATAAAAACAAGCTACGCGGTTGAGAAAGGAAAATACTACTTAAACTGCCTGCGCCCCCACTTGCTTGAGCTGGACGATCCAACCGAGCTTCCATGGGAGAACCCTTTCTGTTCGTTCCTTGGTTTTTCAAGACGCAGAGGGTGCCCAATCTGCAATTTCTTTTGCAGCTCACCATCCGACCCAACAACGTAGTAGTGTTGACCTTCGTCGTTAGTTGACTCCAGATCCAATGGTTTCTGCTCATCCGCGAACAGATTTCGACATATTGTACGTGAAACAACCCCCATGGGCGATGTCACCTCCTCAGTAACCGGTGTCCCGGTCGTCCGAATGAGATTCCGAGAGTCACTTGGAGCAGTAGTGTCAGAAATTACTATCACCCGTTTGTCCTCTCTCTTTATGTTGTTAGTGTCGAATAGAATGCTTAATTGATGAAACTCGGGCTCATCATGATAATAATACGCGGCGGCAAACTTGTTCTCCTGTAGAAGACGAAGGTGTATAAAGATGCGTAATCAAGATCTATAAAAATGCGTAATCAAGAAGTAGTTTAAAGGTTATGCTAGTTGCTTAAAATAATTTAAGCATCTCATGTTGTACCTTGAGAATCGTCTTCCAAACATTGTGTGGCGCAGTTATCATACGTTCTTGGACATCCCAGAACATCCCCGTACTAGCCAAGACCTCGTGAAATGTCCGGTAGCGTTGCTCCAAGAACTGGAATCGATCATAAAGCTCCTCCCACGTAAACGAGCAGCCTATTTCGGTTTGAATTGCCGCCGCAGCTTCGAACAAAAAATGGCTCGGTAAAACGGTGCCTTTCCATTGGTTCGCTCTCTTCATGCGGATGATAGTTGTGAGCAATAAGGAATCAATTTCAGGGGTCCAATTCGATTTGTATAGGAAACTCGATTGAGGAGGGATATTCATCGTGGAAACAAAAGTGGTGTAGGGTGTATTTCAATTCTGACAGAAATGTTTTGAATGTGGTATGTCAAGAATGATGTAAAAGTCTATGTATTGTGCTCAATTTATACAATTTTCTCTTGTGTCACCAATAAATCTTTGCATTAATTTTGCATATATTTTTTTAGTCCCATCTCATCAAGTAGGTTGCAGGCTGCAGACACTACAACTGTGAAAAGGAGGAAAAAATTGTTGTTTAGCAGAATTTAGTCAAAGTTACTATCAGAATAGTAAAACTTTTGTTGATAGTTGGCTAGCAAATAATGCAGCCTTATATTTAGGTAAATGCATGACCATCTGACGCGGTCAATCGTAGCTTTTAACTTGTTACAGAAAATGAAGTAGTGATTCTGTGTGAATACGTCAGGGGTCTGATCGAGAAGGGCTCCGCCTCAGACTGTTTTGACAGAAGCGTGAGGGGATTCGTGTAAAACGAGCTCGTCCAGGTTGTGAAGCTGGGGTTGATTTGTACTTCTGAAATGCCGTCGAGGAGGCCATGCATGGCTGAGGTTGTTCAAGTTCATGAATCTATAAGAAATGGTTCAGAATCATAACTAACTGTGTAACTAGATGTGTTCTTTAGTTGGTATAGGGAGGCCTTTGTGATTCTTTCGGGTTCATTGGAAATTTATCACAATCAATTGTTTGTTAGTTGGTAATAATGTTGTTATTATATTCTTCTTGAATACGAATAATTCGAAGTTTAAGCATTCTAAAGTAATATATTCCTTTATGTTGGCTTGACTTTGTTATTTGGGTTTAGCATAAAAAAAACACATCAAGACTGCTTGACGTGTTTCTTTGCTTCTCTTCGGTTTTGCCTTCCAAAACTTTTGGGCGAAATTCGAGCCGACTTTAGTTTCATGGAGTTATGTGTTGTTGCCGTTGAATTCATAGTTAGATAGTTGTCTGATTGATTTGGTTTATGGTGATGGAAAAAACTTGATTTGTCTTCATGTTTTGGTCAGCTATTTTTAACATTAGCTTAATGTATATATTTTCTAAATTAGAATACATTTAAGAAATCGGTCAATTGTAAACCAAACTGAAACCAAAGTTTGAAATTTGATCTTTACATAGTTCATTTTCAAGAGAATAAAAACAAAAATAGTCAGTTCACGTTAACATTCTAAAAATTACGAAATGGAACCAACCGAATCCTCAACCTGTAGAAAGTTACTAGTTCATTTTCTACTTGGTAAATGCAAGAGACATACATCTCCACTTCTTATCAGCTGCATGTAGCCTATACCTAGCGATCAGCTCAAGCAACTTAAACAAGCTAGTTAAATACACATAACGTTAGATCATAATCAGCCACAATAAGAGCTTGAGCCAGTGTACAGCATTATCTTCATCCATAAACCAGAATATTTAAGCAAAATATTCGTAAGATTAATGCAAACAGGGCACTAATCACGTAGAATTTCTAGGGTTCTAACCAAGGATTTAGGCAAGTACAGTTACATCAGCTAGCTACACCAAAACAGGTCCATAAGACATCCCTACATTAGCTTACCAATCACCATGCCAATTAAAACCAACACAATAGCCATGAATATAAAAACAAGTTGCACCACAAGGTCCAACTTGAGAAGTGGCTCACGATTAGCCTCAACGTTTCTCTGCGAGCATGCTTCATTAGTTGATGAACCCACACGGCTAGCAGGTGTTCTTGGGGTATACTCTTGCGACAGTACACAATGCGGCACCTTATCGTCAGGGTCGTTTTGGTGATAATCGTCACACCAAATGAAGGAGCGCTCGTGACGAGTGTTTGAGGGGCATTTGTAGAAATAACGGCCCGTGTGGATTGCAGATTTCCCAGCCCGAAGCAAAAGCATCTTCCCGCCACCACAAGAGCAATCTGGGATAAGTTCCGTGTGGTTATACCCTGTTCTCATGTTCCTAAACCAATAATATAGGAAAATTGTTAGAGAAGCCAGTTTTCCAATAAAGCACAATGATATAAAAGAGCTACAGAAGAAAAATAATTTATGGGAAAAAAGCACTTTAAATAATAGCGCACTTGCAACCACATAACGTTAGCCATTTCGTCTCTAGTTCGATTCCATTCAGACGAAGCCTCTACAACATCAACGAAGTCCAAGATTTCGTGATCATCTTCGTCATCTGGTTCATCTAGTTCGACTTGTTGATGCTCGAGCAGTTGTTCAAAAGGATCGAACTCCATCTGGGTGCGAATGAAATTATGGAGCAAAAAACAGGACAGTATAAGTCGCGTCTGAGTCTTAATAGGGTAATAGGACGCACTCCGTAATATTCCCCACCGCAGCTTCATAATTCCAAATGCTCGCTCAATGATGTTACGTGCCCTCGTATGCCGCATATTAAATACCTCGTGTGCATTTTGCGGCCTACCCGTATTAGGACCCCACTCCTTGAGGTGATATCTAACTCCTTTGTAAGGGGTCAAAAAGCCTTTGCTATTGGCATAACCATTGTCGCATAAATAGTAATTACCTATTATTTAGAGGGAACTAAACAAAGAATGTCATGAACTGGCATTATCTTGAGACTGAAAGCATTTAAAAGAAACCATGTAGATATGGAAAGAATGTTAACCTCTAGGCACCTTAAGGCCGTACACCCTGTTCACGGCATCACGTAACACGCGAGAGTCTCCTGCTGACCCCTCCCAACCAGGTAGCACATAGACAAAACGCATAAGACGATCGCACACAGCCAATGTGTTAGTAGAAATCTGCCCCTTTCTTGTTCTATATCTAGCCTTATCCTCATTGGGAACGGTCACATTAATATATGTACCATCGAGCGCTCCTAGACAACCCTAATAAAGAAATAAATTAAAAATATAGTTATCTTTGAGCGTTAGCATACCACTGTTCAGTAAACCGCCAAAAACTTTTACGTACTACATATTGAGATTTTATACCTTAAACCACTTCCATCGTGGGTCGTTGCAATTTTCTGGCACGGGCTCTGGTTTCACTAAAAGGATGTTGTGCAGCTTCAGAATAGCATGCATAACGGCGTGAACATATGTGGACACTGTGCACCCTGAACGCCAGAAATCAAAACTCACTATCCGGTTTTTCTTATGGTGTGCTAAGATGCCTAGGTACATGGCCACCTGTTCTTCGACGCCCACATATTTCCCATCAGATAATTGACCTACTTGTCTTAACAACTGACACAATCGTCCGAAGGTATTGCGATCCATTCTAAGATTACGCATACAGTCTACATCTGTGACTCCCGTTACTCTGTTCAAATGCTTAATTTGTGTTGGGATCCTATCTATCATGGTGTACGGTTGTTTGTGCTCAGCACGCCTCCGTTTTCTATTGTTGTGATTGAAGGATTCTATGTCCTCAGCAACGACACTCATGTCGACTACAAAATGATGAACTACCTCTTCAAGTAGCATGTATATTGTGTTGTAGCGTCGACCGTAACAAGACATTGTGTCTAAATTGAAAAGAAAAAATGAAAAAGCATGAGATAATAATGTAAACCTCAATATTAACAGCTTGAGACAAATATGAAACAGAGCAATAAGCATCAGCATTAGAACAGCCCCAATATTAACCTCTTCAAAGTTGTTTACGGTTGAATCCATGATCTGCTCGGCTAATCGCTAACAAAAGTTGGTCAGATTTTATTTTAGGTTTGTACGACTTGCAATAAGTAAAAACAACAAGCGTGAGCGAACCAAAAATATCGCATTTGTTCCGAATATAGCGCATACTGGCAGGCAGACTTCAAAAGTAACACCAAAAAAATTTGGAACAACACCAAAAAATGTCGAACAACATTAAAATCCTTGAATTGAAAAAATAAACCGAGTTCTGTCAGTAAGTTGAATTATGTCCCTAATAACAAGCTCGTCAAGTTCCCCAATAGTTTCAGAATGACAATTCCAAATTAGTCTCATATACTGGGAGTCGGTTGTGGGTGTAAGCAAAAAATCAATTCAGCGTGTACCAAGATTCGAAGCTTAAAACACAGTTTGCGCAGGCTCAAAAATAAAACCACTGTGAGCAAAACTTGCAGATTCAAAAATGGCGGAGCATACCTTGATCCGTTGAAACCGTGGACGACGAGGATGGCCACAGAAAAATTGGCTGAACTTCAGTGCGTCGCTCACGCTTGATAGAGAAGGATGAAATGTAAGAAATAAATCAGTTGATTGTGTACCCAGATGCGAAGCCGAAAAACACAGTTTGCTCAACCGAAAGAATAAAACCAACCTGCGCAAAAATTGCAGATTCAAAAATGGCGGAGCATACCTTGATCCGTTGAAACCGTGGACGACGAGGATGGCTACAGAAAAATCTGCTCAAGTTCAGTGCGTCGCTCACGCGTGGGAGAATGATGAAATGTAAGCAAAAAATCAATTGAGCGTGTACCCAGATTCGAACACCGAAAACACAGTTTGCCCAGCCGAAAAAATACAACCACTGTGAGCAAAAATTGCAGATTCAATAATGGCGGAGCATACCTTGATTCGTTGAAACCGTGGACGACGAGGATGGCTACAGATAAATCGGCTGAACTTCAGTGAGACCCATCTCACGCTTGGGAGAAGGATGAAATGCCGTGAATGAAGGAACTGAGGGCATACAAGGGAAGTAAGGTTTCAAACATGAGATGACTTCAGCTCAGGATACACAATCAGACCCTTTTTTTCCGACACAGGAACGGGCAACAACTAGAATTGAAACGCGGGCTTGGGCGGGCCTGCCCTTTATCTCGGCCCGAATGGATAAGTTATCACACATACTGAACAAGAAAATAAGATAGGATAAAAATTCCTAACATGCTTTAACGTGGCTACAGAACGGCTCCTTAATATGAATGGCATTTCATCCTCTCTCCCCCTCTCCCTCTCTCTCTCGAGTCGTATCTTTCACGCAGGCTGCACTCTTATATCTGTACACTTTATTATTCAGCAATGTATATACATAAGACATGGAATGAAAAAAAATAAAAAACAATTTATTCGATGTTGATTCGGCATTATTTACTTAAAAAATATTCGACGTTGGATGTAAAATTTGTCTGGATTTTCGTAAATAGGACTAAATAAGTTGGAGATTGGTATCCGGGGCCTTTGTTCTATTTAATTCAAGGCTAATTATTCAAACATATATATAAAATCAATATTTAATTTATCAAGTCTATCATGATTTTGCGACTGACAATTTTAAATTATCTGGATAGATATGTATATTTAGGTGTAGTCTGGGTTATTGAAATAGGCAAATACATTTAGCTAGAGATGTTAATCGGGCCAACCCGTTCAGGTTCGGGCCGACCCTATCAAGTTGTCGGGCTATTCGGTTACGGGTCATTCGGATTGTAATTTTTTTAGATTATAAATTCTCAATTCTAACCCTAAATTATCAGGTTTCGGGCTAACCCATCGGGCCAATCGGACTAAAAAAAACTTATGAAATTTTTAATTAATATATTATTTTTTATAATTGTATATTTGTAACAAAAAAACACATCAATAAATGAATATCACTTCAACTCAAAACTAATATACAGCTTTTAGAGAAATAAGAAAATACATGTTTCTTAATAGATTATCATTTTTTAAAAATTTTAAATCTAAACGTTATATATTAAATGTTATAGTAATATATAGAAAAGTGAAATGATGAACATAACTTTCGAATGTTGGATCAAAATGTATTTTTTCTTGAAAAATATATTATTATACTAACTTTCAAAAGTTGGAAAAACAATAAATTAATGAAGTTTGCAAATTAAATAACGAGAACTAGCTAATTTTCGGGTCGACCCTATGTGTTTGGGTTATCTTCGGGCCAACCCTATCGGGTTGTGAGCTATTCGGTTTAGGGTCATTCGGGTTGAGATTTTTTTCGGGTTGTGATTCTTCAATCCTGACGCAGATCTTGGAATGTAGCAATAGTTATATAAGATTTTTGTATATATCGATTCATACGAAATACCATAATTTAACAATCTTATAAGTATAAAAATAAATTGGTTGGTCCATATACGACGCAGATCATAAAGGAAACATATATGGTCAACATATTTTCTTAAATTTCGTATTCATCCACAACTCTTCGCTATATATGTATTTTGTGTGAATATGTGACTAGTTAGTCTAATTTATAAGTTTTCAGTCATTAAATTGTTGCTCTTTCCGAGAGTTAGACCATGGCCGACAACAAAATTATTTATATTAATTAATAAAGAGTATGGCCCAATTTTTTTTTTTTTTTTTTTTGCGATGCTATCAACCAAATATCTGAAAAAGCGCTTTTTATAGAAATTGCTTTCATTATAGTTGGGCTTTTGCTTTCCAATTAAATGCGGCATCACGCTTTTTCAGATTCCACCACTACACCACCCTCTGCAAATACTTTATATTTGAAAATTAAAAATATAGGCTTGTTGAATTTCAATATTTATAGTTTGGTGGATTATATAGTATTATAGTGAATATAAGATATGATTGAGGATTTTATTATTTTACCATTAAGAAAATTAAATATTTTGATATATAGTAAAACTCCATTAAATAATACTCGATAAGTTAATAATCTTAATAAAATTAATAATTTATGCGGTCCTAATTTGAGATTACTTTACATTTGGACATCAATCAATTAAATAACTTTTTTAATCCAAGTATATATTTAAGGTACCAACAAAAATATAAATTAATATTATTAAAAAATTATAAATATACATATTGTTCACTTAAACATTCTAAGATAATTTAGTAAAATATGAATCTATAATTTAGAAACAATATAATTGATCATTATATATTGATCTACTTCTACACAATATACATATATACGTAAGTTCATGAACCATTTTTTTATCTTGGCAAAAACAATGAATAAGACAATTCAAATTTTCAATTAACATGATTATGTGAAGACACATTCTTTGTATATATTTTTTTAAATGATAATTAAAAGTTATGTTTTAATTTATTTATCATCAATAACTAATATACATTGACTTGTAAGTGGATTATATAATATGAAAATTTTAAAAATTATTTATGTATATATGATAAAATATTTTTAAATTACTAAATTATTAATTTATCGATTATATAATATTTTTTTAAATTAATCAAAATTATCTGATATATTAATTATAGAGGTTTTAATGTAGTGTAATATATTTTGTTAATTCACCACTTATCCACCAACGTATACGAGTTGCTAGGATTGATCTCGGCCGGGGATATTACCAGCTCCACCGTCGCCCGATCTCTACACCCCTTTTCGTCGTCTCCGCCGCGACTATCCTTCGCTGACTGCTCGGCTCCAGCCGCCTCCGTTTCACAATGGTCACAAGCTGAAAAAATTAGTCAATCGAAAATTTTCTTCGGAGGTAAACGGAATAACGTTTTGTTTTAGAAGTTTGATTTGATTTATTTTCTTTCAAAGTAGTGATGTAAGAAGCTTCTTATGGTGTTGTGCCGACGCATATAGAAGGAAGATATTTTTTAATTATGAGAAACGCATTAGAATGCGGAGTCCTCCTGAGAAGGTATTTAATTTGATCCGCCAAATGAAGAATCTGTATTCGAATTTTTGTAAGAATTGTCTGCAATGTACTTACTCGACCTAATCTGTTCTAGACTTAATGGAGCAAACCAAATATTCTGTTTATTTTGATTAGTTATCGAGTTTAATCTGTTTGGTTGCACAACATCCATTGGAATAACTACATACAAAATCACGAGAAGGTTTGATGCTGAGTGTCGTTGCTTTACTTTCTGATTTAACTTAGACGGTTGAAGCTGAACAATCCTGAGGTTCAATCAGATCTCTTGTGTTCTATCTTTTGACTGATAGAACATCTTTGTATGTAGAGCTCAGAAGGGATTTGCTTGTGAAACTATGTCAGCGTTTCGTTTTCTGTAATTGTCAGCCAAAGGAGGAGAAGGAAAAAAATGGAATCCTTAACTTTAGTGTTAGTTATGTTGTTCTTAATTTGAGAGAATTGAGTGAGGAGCTCATGCACGGTTCCGTAGAGTGATAGTTAGGCAGATTGTCAGAACCTGGTTTTCGATAACTCACTATGTTTCGAGGTAGTTAATAGAAATTTTTGAGGTATTCTCTTGGTGGTCCTACAATGGTAGACGTTGTGGACCTAAAACATCAAACTTCTTTTTGTTTGTTTCATTATTTTGAAGACATTTATAACTTTTTTTTCTCTTTATTTTCCATGCTAGCTTGATATTACGTAACAAGCAAATTAAATATCACCTATCTTTCCTTCTGAAGGTTTTTGAACATTTTGCTTCCATTCATGCCGATTATGGAGAAGTTTTCGTGACACCAGCTGATCTGATGATGCGAGCACTTGTTCCTGTATTTCCTCCATCTCTGTCTCACTTGTAAGAGATGGATATCATAGAGGGGAAAGGCGTCCGGGTGAATTGCATTGTACGCCATCGAGCTTTTCATGCTTTTTGACACAAATAGTGATGGTCTGATATCATTCAAACTTCAAAGAGTAAGTTATCGCTGTTGGTCTGACACAAATAGTGATGGTCTGCCTAAATGACTAATTCTTCTAACATTCTTTAACAGGTAATTATTCTTTGTTACGTTTCCTAGTGTTTCAGAATCAAGCTTTTCAGTAGCATTCAAGATGTTTGACCTGGACTGCAGTGGGTAGGTACAAATTTATCCGTTGACCATGACCGTGCACAATTTGAATAGGCTTCAGGGACAATTTGACCATCCCTGTTGAAACCTCTACCTCCACATATTAGCTCTGGCTCTATGCTTAGATAATACTTTATTTTCCATCATCAGTGTAGGAAAAATGCCCAAACCTCTTCCTGGTTGATATATTTTACTTTTATCTGTAATAGCAAAATAGACAGAGAGCAGTTTAATTAAGTGATGACTTTGATGCAACCTCACAATAGGCACATGGCTGTACACTGTGATGGACTTCGTGCAGGGCACAAACTGCGTGGTTCAGTGGAAAATGGAGGCTTGGTAGAGCATTTCTTCAGAAGGGATGGCAAAGATCTTCTCGAATATGAAACTTTCGTCCAGTTCTTGAGAAATTTGCATGATGAAGTAAGTTCTGTTTTCTTCCATCTGGAAAGTTACAAATTAGTTGGCACAGAGTAGTTGCCTTACCTCTTTAGAATTAGTGTCTCATGGCATAACGGTTAATAGCCCAAGGGCTCTGTGTCGCGTGCTATAATATTCACTAATTTCCTGAAGGTCTAGCATCCTATATTATGTTGGCATTAACACTTATTCTTGTTTGTCCTAGTCACATGCCAGGAAAAAGGTGACCTGATGAATTGAATTGTTTGTGCGTGCACGTGATGATATATCCATGTAACTAGTGTCGTAATCACAATCGAATTACTGAATTACAAAGTGCCTCATTGAAATCCTTGTGATTGCCAACTTGATATTTCATACCCCTTTTCCCTTTCGTGCTACTATAGTGACGCTATTTTGAATAATTTTCTTGAGCACTTTACAGATTGTGAAATTAGAATTTGGTAAGTACGACTACAAGTTAGAGGGACCATATCTACCAAGGACTTTGCACTGTCCATGGTTGCATCAGCCGGTTTGACGCACCTGAGTAAGCTGCTTGATCGTGTTGATGATTTAGATAACCAGCCAAACATTCACAATATTTGCATTACCCCTGAGGAATTTAAAAGTTTTTTCTGAGATGCGGAAAAAGAAGTAGCCGTTTTCTTTGGCACTATTTAGTTTTGGACATATGAATGGGTTGTTGACTAGGAAGGATCTACAGAGAGCTGCCCAACAAGTAGGCCCTCGTACTGCGCTTTCTGTTTTGTTCTGTTCTGTTCTGTTCTTTTGCTTGTAAAAGCTCAACTTTAATGTTTACGCCTGCTATTCCTTTTAAACACTCACATAGTAAACTAAAGATCCCATGCTCGTTCTTTTCAATGATTTGCCTACTTGAAAAGCAACGGGAACAATGTCTTTTCCGTTTTCTTTGGGTACAATGGTAGCTCGTGAGAATTGGCTTCGATCTGTTCCCGTACAATCCATCATTGTGCATTGTTCATGCATCGGAATACGGTTTGCTCAATGTAAATACACCCCAGACAGCTAAAAAGTTGTTGCGCCTGTGCAGGTTTGTGGGATCTATCTCACTGACAATGTCCTCGATGTCATCTTCCACGTTTTCGCTCAGACGACGCAAAAGTGAAGTGAGAAAAAGACATGGCTCAGCCCAGAGAAGCAGGTTTCTTTAGCTTCCTGTCATGCTGTTGGCATTGTTCAAATGCAAACTTGATTACTACTAAGTTGATATCCTCGTGAATTCGAGTTTCACCAACTTGTCGAATAGGATGTGGATGACAAGTCTTATTTGTCATGACCTCGTATACCCAACATCTCTATTGCAGACTGGATTTTGGAATTATTGCAAGGATAGATTAGTCTTTTTCACTTGCTCCATAAAAGGGGAATTTAAATTACAGTTGGTGTATACAGCCTGGACTTCACTTTGAGTTTTAAACAAATAACAACTATTTTAGGATATTGATTACTCCGTTTCTATAATCACAGTTCCCTAATAATTTTCCCAACCGAAAATATTAATAATAAAAATTAGTAATAAAAAGTGACAAGAAAAGAGCACTATCCATCTGGAATATGCCATTTTCCATTTCACCTAAATAAATTTGAAAAATATATGGGTCCCATCCCACCCATAAATGATTAGTTATTGCAGCGTAGTTGCGCTGTCCATTTCCCTCCCAAAGTTGGCTGTCGGCGACGGCCACCCTCTCGAGAGCGCGTAGCCCCACGCCCCCATCTCCGGCTGAATAGGAAAATTAAGTAATCTACAATCCGAATAATCGAATAATGGGGCTGGCGCGTAACTGCGGACCCGTTGACGCCTAATTCAAAAAATAATAACAATAAATAATTAGAGAGAGAGAGAGAGAGGAGGCGGCATGCATGACCACCAAGTGGAAATTAGAAACCCTAGAGAAGTTGGAAATTGGAATTTGAAATTAGAGACAAACATCCCTTTTCCTTTGCCTTTCCCAGAAATTCTTCTCAGCTGCCTTGTTTTGTTTTCAGGCATAAATTTTGCCTTTCCATGCTCTCACATCTCCCTTTTCCGATTTTCAATATTATCAATCAAGAAACTCTTGATTTCGGAAGCTCCTTTCTCCGAGGTATGCGGTTTTATTCCATTTTCGGATTTTATTTCGTGTTTTAATTAATCTCTAGTTTCGGATTCTGGTATTGGTTTCTCTGCAAGTTTTTCATCTTGGGAGATTGGTTTGCTGTTATTTTCTAGTTATTGAACGATAGAATGTTTTTGGAAGCATGCCATCATTTGTTTCATACATGTCATGAATGCAATTTTGTGATTGACTTGATTTGATGTGTTTTAAAGTAGGTTTTCATTGAGCATTTGTTTAATTGTTGGAGTTGAGAGATATGGGAAAGCCTACTACCGCTAGGAAGAAATTCCAGATAGGGTCGAAATCCGATGATGCAAACGCGAAGCCCGCCAAAGCTACGGAGCGCAGCAGCTCCAAGGCGGCTTTCGATGAGGACACCGCCATTTTCATCAACATGTCTCAGGAATTGAAGGAAGAAGGGAACAAGCTGTACCAGAAGCGCGACCATGAAGGCGCCATGTTGAAGTATGAGAAGGCCCTCAAATTGCTGCCGCCTAATCATATTAATGTTGCATCGCTGCGGACTAACATGGCAGCTTGTTACATGCAAATGGGGATTGGTGAGTACCCAAGAGCTGTCAACGAGTGCAATCTAGCGCTTCAAGTAGCTCCCAAGTACAGCAAGGCTCTGCTGAGGAGGGCGAGGTGCTACGAGGCTTTGAATAGGCTTGACTTGGCGCTAAGAGATGTCGATAGTGTGTTGACCATGGAGCCTAATAACACCACTGCGTTGGAGATTGCTGAGAATGTGAAAAGGGGGATTGAAAAAAGTGGCATTCAGATTGAAGATAAGGAGGTTGTTTCGCCCCATGAGAATGTTGAGCCAACACCCGCACCCGCACCCGCACCCGCACCCCCGCCTGTGCCTGCACATGTTTCTGGGAAGATTGCCAAAGAGAAGGGGAAAAGGAAGAAAAATATAAAGTTTGAAAAGAAGACTGTTGTGGAGCCTGAGGTGAAGAATGTCAGTGAAGTTGTGGAAAAGAAGACCGAGGATAAGGTGGTTGTAGAGGAGAAAAGAAGTGTTAAGGAGGAGAAAGTGGTTATGAAGTCGGTGAAATTGGTTCATGGTGAGGATATACGATGGGCGCAGTTGCCTGTGAATTGCGGGGCTCGTCTGGTAAGGGATATAGTTGTTGACAGGTTCCCCAGTTTGAAGGGTGTGCTGATCAAGTATAAGGATCAAGAAGGTGATTTGGTTACCATCACTACGACGGATGAGCTAAGGGTAGCTGAGGGACTGGCTGATCGTCAAGGATATTTGAGACTCTACATTGCTGAAGTTAGTCCTGACAAAGAACCTATTTATGAAGGAACAGGCATTGAAGAAGCATTGAGCAAAGGCCATCAGAAACCATTGGTGGTGGCAAAGAACATTCATGCAGACAACAAAGGGCCAACTTGTATTGAGGATTGGATTGTCCAGTTTGCAAGGCTGTTCAAGAGTCATGTCGGGTTTGACTGTGATTCTTACATGGATATTCATGAAATGGGAATGAAATTATATTCAGAAGCACTGGAAGATACTGTTACAAGTGAAGATGCACAAGAGTTATTTGACATAGCTGCAGCCAAGTTCCAGGAGTTAACTGCTTTAGCCTTGTTTAACTGGGGAAACGTTCACTTGTCTAAGGCAAGGAAAAGGATGGTTTCTGCTGAAGATAGTTTATCTGAATCCACTGAATCCTCGCTGGTGCAGGTTAAAGATGCTTATGATTGGGCACAAAAGGAATACACAAAGGCGGGCATGAGGTACGAGGAAGCTCTTAAAGTCAAGCCAGACTTTTATGAAGGGTATCTTGCACTTGGCCTGCAGCAATTTGAACAAGCGAAGCTTTCCTGGTATTATGTACTTGGGAGCAAGTCTGACTTGGAGATAGGCCCATCTGCACAGATATTGGAACTATATAACAAGGCTGAGGATAGCATGGAGAAAGGGATGCAAATCTGGGAAGAGATGGAAGAACAGCGCCTTAATGGACTCTCGAAATATGAAAAAGATAAAACTTTGTTTCAAAAATTTGGTTTGGATGGTTTATTTAAAGATATCTCAGCAGATGAAGCTTCCGAGCAAGCTACAAATATGAGGTCCCAGATTTATCTCTTATGGGGTACAATGCTGTATGAGCGTTCTGTTGTGGAATATAAGTTGAGTCTACCAACTTGGGAAGAATGCCTTGAGGTTGCAGTTGAAAAGTTTGAACTTGCTGGAGCATCAGCAACGGATATTGCTGTAATGATAAAGAATCACTGCTCGAACGAAACTGCTTTAGAAGGTAGAATATGGTTTATTATTGCTTGTTTGACATTATCCATAAATGGTTCTTACACTTGCTCATCCTTCCCCTCTAATTTGTTTAATGTAGGATTCAAGGTTGATGAGCTAGTACAGGCATGGAACGAGATGTATGATTCTGATAGGTGGCGATCTGGTGTGACATCTTCCCACATGGAACCACTCTTCAGAAGACGCTCTTCCAAACTTCATTCAGTTATGGAGAATTTTGAGTGATCTTTGTTTAATGTTGGTGATTAAGGCCATAACATCAGAGTTCTAAGTGCCCTGTGGTTGCTTGTTTACCCCCGGATTCTTTAGGTAAGTTAATGCTGTAGATTTATTTCTTTTTACATCCAACGAATATCTGCTCTGTCCACAAATGCTGCAATTAATGTCTGCTACAATGTTCCTAAGATGTGAATTGATTGCTATGGTAAAACGAATAATTGATTTCTAATAAGAGCTAGATGTGTGGAAGAGGCAGTATTATTGTTCCATGTATTGTTTTTCCAAAATTGTGTACTTTGATAGAAATATCAGATTCCACATGGAGTATTCCTCAGCAGTAGATGAATTACTCTTACCATGCCCCTGGATGATGCTGTAAATGGATGGAGGAATATATTTTACTGTTGAAATTACTTGTATTTCAAATTTTCAATTTGATTTGACATAAAGAGGACTTGGGCCGTTCCTTAAATATATGATAGCAAACATAAAGTGCTTTATTTTTCTTTTTTGTATCTTGATTTTATGTTTTTGTTCTTTGAAATTGCTTATCATGCCAGCTTTGTGGCACCTAAAGGCTGTTGAAAGATGGAAACTTGTTTAAGAAATGCATGGAAACTCTTTAACCATCGGGCAGTTGCATGTTTAGCCAAAACTGTGTTAAGATTCATTTCAACAATTCTTTGTAGTTGAGGAAAGTTACTTTCCTAACTGGTGGAAATTGCCGTTTCATCTTGCAGGTCACAGATAGTTGTTGTGGGTCTTTTCAGTTTGGTTGAAGCGAAGAACAATGCGCTTCAGAGTCTCAATTGCCTGTTGGTTCGTGGCGATATTGTTTCTTTTTTGTTGGTTTAGTTGCAAAGTTGTTTGATTTGTTTGTTGGCTCTTTGGAAGATTGGTGATGGTCTAGTCTATCTAAAGGGTCTGGTCCAGTCGCAATGTTTTTGGGTAGAGATGTTGAGACAGAGAGAGAGAGAGAGAGAATACATAAAGAAATTGGATTGAATTGTAAAGTATTTCTGTGGGTGGGTGGGTGGGTGGGTGGCAGGTGGGTATATAATAGATTGCATTTGTTTGGGATACTAGATTTTCAGCTTGGCATCTTCATATCTTGACATTACATTACATGGGGGGAATCTCTGTGTAGAGTCTGCCTTTATCATTGTGTTGAATTCATCTCATTTTATGTGGAAAATTTTGGAAATTATTGGAGTAGCTGCTGCTGATTGTTATTTTTTTATTCTTATCCTTGGTATTGGTATTATATAACATGATAAAAAGAAATTTCACATCTCCTTTTGTGTTTATGTTTTTATTTATCTTATAGAAGTTATGTCAAGGCACCATTTCCAAATGCTAATATCTTCTATTTTTTAAAAAGTTTTCTTGAAAGGAAGACAAATATATCATGAACGAAAGAGTCACAGTTTTGTCTGAGATTGTCTCACGGATCAAGATTCAAAGAGTTAGCGTCTAAATCCAAATACAACCAAACCAACACTAACAAAATTATAAACCGAACTATGCTACAGACTAAACAAAACTACAGTTATTCAACAATGCAAAATGATTATATAAATATAAATAAGTTTATACAGTAAGAAAATTTGCACTGGAGCATACTTATTAATAATCTTCTCATTTTCCCAGATTAATATTTTTATAATAAAGTGGGCATTTTTATTTATTTATAAATTCTTCCACATAAAATTGAGGAAAACATAGTTCTAAATATAATAGGTATAGGTGGAGTTGAGGTGCAGCAAATAGAATCGAAGTTTAAAATACGGTAGGTGTCAAGGCAGATTGCACCGTTTCTTCTACGCACTTTGCGCGAGAATCTAATCTTCAACTGAGAAAAATCCCGCAACAATTCACAGTGAAAACACAAAGACTTGGTAATTGCGTTAGGGCCTTTTCTGCCATGGACAAGATTAGGAGACCTTCTCACGCTGGCTCTTGGTACACCGACAATCGTAAGTTCACCCAATTTCCCTTCGGATTACTTAATTAAGCTCGGATTCTCCCAATTTTGTAATCGTATGTTGCTGGGAATATTGATTAACTACACCTAAATTGAAAATCTTACCGAGAAAGGGAAAAAGGGATGATCTTGAAAGACTTGTGCCTTTTCTTTTGCCTGAATTTGGAGGACTGTGACTGATTGTTTCTTGTCAATTAATTGCTCGAACATATTCTTTTCTGTTTAAGTAATTCCGATCAAGTTCATCGAGGCAGTTCAGCTGAAGAAGTTGTCTGTTTTTGCAAGAATTGGACAGTAAGTAGTGACATGAAAGGCTGCTATTTTGCTATTCATGGATGATTTATTGCTTTTCTTTAAAAGTTGGTTGGGTTGGGGAATGCTTATTTAGAGATATTGTTGATCAAAATGCAAGTATAAAGTAAAACTGATTGCAATTCCTTTGACATATTTGTTTTGGCACAAGGTTTGATGTCATGTTGTCTCTGATCTTCAGCTAAAGAATTAGCTGAGGAGCTCGATGGCTGGCTCCGAGCTGCCGGGCTGCCCAAATCTTCCGATGTAAGAGGTGTGATTGCACCGTAAGTCGTCCGAAGTCAGAACTATCATTCTTGGCACATAATGAGATGATGACACAGCTCTGATTCGAGTGTGGTTCTGTGTTTTTGTACCTTTTAGTCATGCAGGTTATTCCTATTCGGGCTGTGCAGCAGCCTATGCCTTTGGAAACATAGATCCTTCTAACATGTCGGTTTTTGCCTAACTTCTGTGGAGATATCATGCTACACATCCGAGTATCATATCTCTAGTTCGACTCCTTGTGATTCTTTATGTCTAAAGATTGTAAAACGTTATCCGATTTGCAGCACTAGGATATTTCTTCTTGGACCATCTCATCACCATTACACTCCAAAATGTGCACTTTCAAAAGCTACAGTCTACAAGACGCCTATAGGCGACCTACCAATTGATCAGGAAGGTATTATTTTTGTTGTGGTGGTTCTGACTGGTTTTACAAGATAGGGGTTGTTTACATAATTATATATTTTAACGTTCTGACCATAATGTTTCACATGTGTCTACTTAGAATGTTTATCAAAAATTACCATTTGCAAAATATTTTCCAGTAAATAGGTATGGATGGATCGAGGGAGGACCTTTGGGTGTGTGAAAATATTGGAATGAAAAACTGTACATTTTGGTTTATATAATATTGCTACTACTAAGATTATTCATAAAAGAGATGACTGGTAGCAAGGACTAGTTAAATGTTGGATTATTAAAGCTGGATAGTGTAGGCTTGTTGAAGCAATTTGAGCGGCTACAAGTCTTGGACATTCCTTAATTTGATGTGCAGCAGTCATCTTATCTGGCATATTCTTGGCTTACATTTCTAGATCCATCTCCAATCCTGAGTAGTTTTGCTAATGTCATATGTTTGCACATGATATAGTTTTTGCTATGATATTCCTCTTTTAATTAGTATTTGCTCAACTTTTTTGCCAGTAAATGAGGAGCTAAAAGCTACGGGGAAGTTTGAATTGATGGATCTTCGTGTAGATGAGGCTGAACACAGCATGGAAATGCACCTGCCTTATTTAGCTAAAATATTCCAGGGGTATGATTTTGGTAAACCACGATTTTTCGCTACTTTACTCTTGGCCTCATATTATGAATTTGATGCAGCTACACTGTGAAGATCGTTCCCGTTTTGGTTGGTGCTCTTAGCGCTGAAAATGAAGCTGTCTACGGTCTGTTGTTAGCTAAATATGTGGACGACCCCACAAATTTCTTCTCGGTGTCTTCAGATTTTTGTCACTGGGGCTCCCGGTATGTCTTGCAAGCAACCTTTACTTATGTATAGAAATGTGGAAATGTCGACAATCCTTTCTGAACTGTTGTGTGTAGGTTCAACTATACGCACTATGATAAAAGGCACGGTGCCATCTACAAGTCCATCGAAGCATTGGACAAAATGGGAATGGATATAATAGAAACTGGAGATCCGGATGCCTTTAAGCACTATCTCTTGGAGACTTCCAATACTATATGTGGACGACACCCAATTAGTGTTTTCCTTCACGTATTATCTCCACCTCCCCTTTTTCTTTTCGTGTTGTTTTACTAAGCTTTCTTGTTGTGAGTTATGTTTTTCACCTACTTCTCGACTCGTTGCATTCCAACTCCCTAACCACATTTGGTTTTTGAAATTGGACTAGATGTTGAAGAATAGCTCAAAAAAGGTGAAGATTCGATTTCTTCGATACGAGCAGTCGAGCCAGTGCAAATCCACAAGGGACAGCAGTGTAAGTTATGCATCTGCAGCTGCCAAAATTGATGCTTGAATTTGTGGAATGAGAATAAGATCATTCCCACTTTTAATTTCTAGCAATAACTTAAAGAATAGTGGCATTGATGAATGTTATTTTCTCGAACTTGCTTTTGTTGATGTTTCTATTAATCAAGATTCCCAAACATTTCAAGTAAGGTCGTTTTACCTTTTATGTGTGGTTATACAAAGAGTTTGTGGTAAGAAATTGAAAAGAATTGTGCCTTAGTAAACCGTCGTTTGTGGGCCATAACCTCAGTCGAATATCCTCTCTCCCGTGGATAGTAAAAGAAACACAAGAGAACTAAACACACAGAGTAAACCCGGGATAACGAAAACCGGTGTCCAGCTCTCCGGCGTTGTGAGATCAAGGTCCGCCGCCTTGGCCGCTTCGAGGAGTCGACCAGTTAGGTCGACTCAGACGATCCCTGCCAACGTGCCAGCCGTGTTCGAGATCCCCATCACGATCCCCGCATACCTCGGAGCCACATCCATGTGATTCACAGCAAATTCAGCTCTCCCCAGCGCCAAGAACCCTAGAGCCACCGATGAGCAAAACACGACCCCATCGGGCGTCCTGAACAGGGGAAGCGCCACCAGCGCGGACGAAGCCACCACGAACCCCACCGTGTTCAGGACCTTCCTTGTCGCCGTCACCGACAGAATCTTGCTGGTGATCAGCTTATCAGCAGCCACTCCACCTATGTTTGAGAATAGGAACATGTTGAGATAAGGCAACATCTTTGATGAACCCATTTCTTGAAGGCTATGCTGCAGCCCTAGTTCAAAATATGTAGGGAGCCAATTCATGAGCACATAGAGAGCATAGTGGAATGTGAAATTGTTCACCACAATAGCCCAAATAGGCAAGCTGAGCATGATCTTCTTCCATGGGATCCTCAGAGCTCGATTCGAATCGACTAGTTTGGTGGGGAGCGAGGAGGATTCGCCTCCAAAGCCAAAACCGACAGCGGCCGCCTTGGGGTGATCGGAACGGGGCGGGTCCGTGGCATACGTGAACCATAGCAAGGACCACATCGCGCCCAAAGCAGCCTCGCTGACGAATACGGATTGTGGACCTCGAAACTTGACAATGCTCGGAAGTACGAGGGTCCCAATGGCCGCGCCAAAATACATGCCCGAGGTTGTGAGAGAGACGGATCTTGATCTCTCGTGGGGCGGGACCCACTGGGCCAGAACTGTATGGATAGAAGGGAAGATGAAGCCCTGAGCCACCCCAACAAGGAGGCGGGTGAGGACCATGAGTGTAACCCGGTTAGGATCAAGTGGGACGAAAGTGCAAGTGAGAGACCAGAGAATGAAGGAGAGTAGGAGGATACGCCTCCCCCCGATTCTCTGAGCTGCCCAGCCGCCGGGGACTTGGGAGCAGGCGTAGCCGTAGTAGAATGTTGATAGAATGACGCCCTTGCTCGATTGGGTGACTCCAGCAGCATCAGCAGCAGCGGTGTAGGCGATGGAGAAGCCGACTCGTTCGATGTAGCAGACACAGGTGCAGATAAAGGTGAGAATGACAGTGAGGTAGCGCTTAGGTAGATATGCCATCTTCATTCTCTCACTTCTTTCTTGAAAACCACTATAAGAAGATGAAGATGAAGAAGCCCTCCTCCAACAATTTTGGAAAATGAATTTCAATAATATTTATGTATATAACTCCACTAAACATCAGATCATTGGGATGCTCTGTCTCTCTTCTCTCTCTCTCTTAAAGAGTAATGTTCATGTTATGTTGACAGTAACTGAAAAATACGACTCAAAGCAGATATAATATTTGATTTAGCAAGGAAATTTTTTAAAAGATTCTGACTAGATCAAATTTCACACAATAGGTAACAACATTACGTCAAATTTCATTAGCATTTGATTGATCAAAGAGGAATCTACTTCACCGATTAACTTGGTTGACTATCTGTCTATGAAAACAGAAACAACCCGAGTCTCGAAACAGCCCATTTTCATCACCAAATTAGAAACTAAATCAAGCCATTTTCTTGCTTTATTCTACAGAGAAATCAAATGCCCAATACCATCAAGCATATAATGAAACGAAAAGAAATAGCAAATGCGAGTCAATGAAATGGGACTCACAGCAAAATATCAACCCAAATAAAAGGATCAAGAAAGGAAATTGCACTCACTTTCAAGGTGAAAAGGGCTCCCTCCAAATCGATAAAGATGAGATTTTTTATCAGAAAAGGGGTAATTTTAGCAGGAGCTACATTGACGGAATGAAGAAACAGTGGTTTAATTTGACCATAAAATAATTCTGGCCCCAAAATCTCAAAAATGCTGCTTCAGTTAATGATAAATAAATTACGAGGATAAAAGGAAAAATAAAGTTGAAATCTTGTTCACTGAGATTTAGAGAAGCAAGTAAAGTGACAGTTTGCTTACGAGACGACTCATTGCTCTATCATAAAAATCGTCGAATGTAAAGTTCGACATTTGGGCCTTTAGCCCAATTACAAAATCATTTTTCGTCAAATGGGCCTCTAATAAATTAATTGCTTCAAAATTCACAAAATCCATCAATGTTGGCTTGATATACATATGAAGCATGCACATTTGTCATCAAAATCATATACAATCGTATCTTTGTAACAAGATTCAAGATTCAAGTTGTCAGTATCCTGGATTCTTGATGGCCCATTGGCCCTGAGATTCTTCGGGTTCGATAACGACCACTCCACCATTAGACAATCCCAACGCAAATTGGTACGGCTTATGTGGATGAGCAGCAACAACAACCGGATCCACATAACAACTACATTCCCACAACAAAAGAGGTTAATAGTGATCAAGATTCTTGAATGGTGCTAGCATTCATCTTGACCAAGATTGATGGAAGTTGTCCGAGTTACCTTAAACGGGGCGGAAGGTATGCAGATGGATCAATCTCAAGGCGTGGGGCGAGGTCTAGTGCACTGAGTATTAACAGGATCCCGTCTCTCATGGCAGCATACACCAGCTGGCTATCACAAGAGTAGGTTGCATGGGAAATGCGCGTGCAGAAGTTGGCGATAGTCCACTGATTTTTCAAGAATCAAAACATCATCTTGAGTGTTTATGTATATGTATATGAAGATGACGACGTTGGTTAGTATATAGAAAACCTGCTTCACGCGTCGTAGTGTTGCAGTTTCATATATGGCGAGTTGAGTCTCGTGCACTGCAAGAAAGTGTTGCTGATCCTTGTCTAGCTCGACGTTTGTCTCAGATAAGTCCGACGCCAGCCAGCCAACCGAGATCTGTAACACCGTACTTTTCTTCTTCTCCCATGTGATAGAGTCCCACAGTACAATCTGAGGAAGAGCACTAAAACATTTCAAGAAGATGCACTTTCGCCTTTGTGCACGAAGAGATGTTGAGAGAACTAACCTGAGTGTCTACTCCACAAGAAACAAGCACGTTTAGATTGGTTGAGAAAGCTAGTCCGCTGATTCGCTTAGAATGCCCCTCGAGCTTACTTATCAACTGCAATGCCAAAGAAAATCAAGAAATGCACGTTTCTCATGGCACTAGTCATTGACGTGGGATACAATACCTCATCAACGCGTATGTTGTAGATGAGAATCGTTGAGTCATCCATGCCTACAGCTACTATGTTGTTATCGGGTGGATAGAACATGAGGCATGTTGCAGCAGGCGGTGGTGGCATCACATTTCTCATTTTCTGCGTATCCCATCATAATAGACAAACAAAGATCAATCGTTTAGGCACCATAAAAAACCATATGGGTTTCAACTAGTATTACCTTGAATACCAGCACGTTGTACAGACTAATCATCCTCCCCGATGCTGATATCAGATAAGAGTCATTCTTGGACAACGAAAGGCACGGCGTAGCTATATCTGAGCTCTTTTCAGGAAGATCGTTGATCATCAACAACCCTCTCCTCGGCTGCCATAACTGAGGTGCACATTTCGTTGTTGCCTGCAGCAGAGCAATAGTTCAAGAAAAGTTCTTCATCAGATAAATTTCCATCAAGATTGATTTGTAGATAAATTAGGATAAACATCACACCTTGCCGCTCTTTGCCCATCTCCACAGTAGATGAGTACCATCTTCTGCTAATGCAAGAATGCCATTACCTGCGTGAGTGTACAACAATCTCCGTATCTGCAACCATCAAACGTCAAACCATAATCACTAAATCACGAGAAATTAGTGATACGAGAGTTCTCTGTGAAACATACCAGATTGGTCTTGACTTCAGAAGCAAGTAGCACAGATTGGCAGCGAGAAACTTCAACTATTTTAGAAATGTTTGTCGTGTCCATATTGTTAATAGATTCTTCAGGCCCTTTCGGTTTTGAATTCCAAATTGCATCCAGAACGTCTCCTCCCTATCAAATTTTGACACAAGCAGCAAAATGTGTTCACACCAATTCCAAACGAAGAACACTAAGAAACACGACTGGAGAGCCATCCGAAGGCCACTTACTGTAGTCCCACTGCCTCCCATAACTCCTTGACAAGGGGGGAAAGTTGCCGTATCTACAGAAAGCTGCGAACAATATACGAGCATTTAGAAGAAAAGTCTTTGTCACAAAACAAACTATAAAGGGATTTTAGAAACTGACCTTGCTGAAGGATTCTGTCAGACATCCAGAAGAATCACCAAAAGCAAAGGCAGATTCTTGCAGCAACTGACAGCCATGATCGTTTGCCAGGATCTTGATTTGATTATCATCAGCAGAAGCAGCCAATAGATTCCCTTTCTTACTGAAGCAAATATGTGGGCTCGCCTAATAAGACACCCCGATTAAATCTTGCAATAGCTTTATTATGATTTAAAACATCAAATGGCGTAAGAAACCTACTTGCAAACCCCCATCTGCATCAATAACTGCTAAAAGCTCATCGTTGTCCATATCCCAGATTTTGATCAAATGCTCGTCGCCAGCAGCCAGAAACCGGTTGATGCAAGTATCAAATTGAACCACAGCCGAAGAGCATTTGCTTAGTCCGTGGTAATCTCTAACAATATACCCTTCAGCCTCATTCCATTCAACAAAGTAGGAGTCTCCGTTTTTATTTGTCCCACATGAAAACAGCCTAAAAATTTAAACAAATCAGAGCATAGATAGGCAAATAATATGGACAGACATGTTCTCCAGTCAATCACCTTTTATTGTCGGTGCCATAAGCCATTCTCGTACGACAGAAACCAGGAGCATAATAAGCGACCCTCGACCCTTTGTTATCAAACAACCATGCTTTTATGTCCCCACTTGTTGAGATGGAAAATACAAACTGTTTATAACGAAAGAGGATGATCATTAACATACTCATTCACGCGAGTAAAGAAAAGGTTGACATAATGGTTATACTCTCACATGGATATTTTCCTTCACACTAGGGCATAGAGAGTAGACAGGAGCCCCGTGACCCTCGAATGTGTACTGTTTAGCTCCAGTCGCTGCGTCCCAGACCTTACGATTTTTTTTTTGAAGATTAAAGGTCTATCTTTATAAAGAGAACTAACTTTATTAACTTACATGAACCAACTTGTCATCACCACAGCTTACGACCAAAAGTTTGTCGTATGGTTTTGAGAACGCTAGATCGTTCACACTGCCAATATGTGCGTCGGTCTGGACAGAAACAAAAGGTTGGATTTATGAGATAGAAGATGTATTATGGAATATAACACAAGATAATTAGTAATAGAAGCTACCTCCCATTGTTTCTCAAAGGAATTGCCATTTTTGGCATACAAATGTAGCTCGTGTTTCGAATATGCAACCCCTGTTATCGACAAAATTCAGTTAACCATTTCGAGTAGCCACAGGAAAAGATGATTTTGAAGGGAACATGCATACCAAATAGAGAACCATTGGGGCTCCATAGCACACGATTAACTGAGATGCCGTGATCCTTTTCCACTTTCTCCTGATTGCACACAATTTCATTTACAGCCACAGCAAGTAAGCAGAGATAAACGAGTGAAAAGATGCAGTGTACCATAAATTCTTGTTTGAACAACTTCTTGGCTGTAGCAATGTCCCAGATTTCTACGTCCCCGGAAATTTTCCCGACTAAAAGAATAGACCGGCAGCAGCATGAGTGATTAGAACATAACATATGGGAGAAAATACAAAATCAAGAATCGACATAGGTAACCTAATAGCAGAGCCTCATGAACAGGGTGAAAATCCATGCTAGTAATGGAAGAGCCTATATTTAAAATCCGTTCAACCGCCCTAGGAAAGTTGATAGGAAGTTCATTTTCAGAAGCTTGACAACGGGTGGAATTATCGGTCCGTGAGTCCTCCTCCTGCATTTATTGTTTGAAAACTATGAGGACTGTGTAAATCAAGAATGTGATGATCCGTAGCCATAATTATGAGGTACCTCGTCTGTATGTTCTGTTGACTTTATGTTGTGACAATGCTTACCCTCACCTAAAGCTGCAGTTACCGAATTTGCAGTATAAATATAATGCAGATACATGATAGTGAAAAAAATAATGTATATTCAATGAACACGAAGAGAGCACCTTGGTCGGATAAGTTCCCCAGATTCACACTCGTAGCAGTAATAAGGGAATCGGTTACCAAGGACTGATTAGAAGTCGAGTCTCCTGAGAGGGGTGATGCAGACACTGGCTGCAGAAGAATTGAATCAAACAGCCTAATATGGTATCTATGAAGAATTGAGATATTGTCCAAATCTTACCAATGAGCTGAGTTGATCCTGCATATTATCGGGTCCAGGGCACTTATGGTCTGTAAAGAGGGTGTCGATGTGTGGCTGCGGGTGAGGATGTGTACAGTGAACGTGCTGCCAGTTCAAACTGCATCATTGTAACATTGAAAATAACCAGTTTCAGCCCAAATAAATAGATATTTATGCCTAAAAGTGGAATTACCAAGGCCTACCTCTGGTTAATCAGACGCCTCAACCTTGACTTGTTTATTTGAGGAAACCTCGTTCTTCCCTGGAGAAGAGGATTTGACTCGATGACAGCCCTAAGTTCGCCTAGGACACTTTTTCTGGCGGATAATGTATCTCCATATAGGGCCAGCGAATCATTTTCCCTGTTATGTTACCATATACTCAGTCATATCTACCATGATATGATTTTGTATTATTTGATTCAAGAAATTTCCTTAACAAATTCTACACCTCATTCAATTAAATCACCTGAAGTCATCTAGTGTCAAGAGCTGAGCCATCTCGCTGTACAATTCTTTGTTCGACCGTGCAAAAACTTTAAGATCCTTCTTAAGAATGTCTAAAGCCATAGAAAAGTCGTGCCTGTATGCAATATGAGAAATTAACCCAATATAGAAGAAAGTATCATATCATATATATTTCAAGAAAACCATAATCAATCTTTACTTGTCTAGGGCCTCAAGATACTTTTGCTTCCTTATCTCAAAATATATCTTGGTTGAGTATTTGTTGTCTTCAACCACTGTGAAGCTCGAGAGATACTTCTCCGCCTCTTCCCAGTCGCCATTCAGCGCCAGCTCCTCAAAATATTTCAAATCGAAGAAATAGCCCGTTTCTTGCTCAAGCCTATCACAGAAGCCATCACATAAGCTATATATATGGGATACAAATTGGAAAAACAAGTAGTACGAGCCCAACGGCCAACTCACACGTGTGCAGTCTTCTTAAGGTTCTCCTCATCGCAGAATTGCAGTATCAAGAAAACGAGGTCTTTACTCAGAGACATTTCCAGCAGTTTTCCCCTATAAATTAAGCAAGAACTTCACAATCAAGAGAATAATTTGCCGCGATAGGTAATAATCAACTTGCAAAATTTATTGCATCAACATTTCAATCATATGTCCTTTCCCCAATATAATTTATTCAAGCAAATGTATACATTATATTCATCTCTAAACTTCAATAAATACAAGGAAACATAGTCCAAAAGACACCAACATATCTTCCACAACAAGTAAAATAAACAAGACTGATCTAAGTGAAATGTGGATGCATCACCCTCAAGAACACACACACACACACACAAAGCCCATAAGCACATATAGCCAAAATTAAGCACATTTTTGTACCCTTAGAAGAAAGACCCACAAAACAAATTAAAATATGGACCTTAATTTCTTGAAATCAGACAATTTGGGGGCTAAGGAAACCTTAACTGCTCAACATCAGTGAAATCCAGCTCGAAAAGAAGTTAGTTTTGAAATAGTTTCTCATCAAATCTATGTCAAAATCAACAATAACCCTTGCAAATTACAACATCTAATGAAACCCACAAACAGAACTGATCGAATGATTCTGATCAAGCCCAAGATTCCATCTTTTCATTCAAACAAGCAGGAAAAAAGAGTTACAATTAAAAAAGGTAGAGTGAGATGCTTACTTTTTGATTGGAAGAAAGGGAAAGCTACGACTTGAAGCGAATGCCAAAGGTTCTCTCTCTCTACACAAACATAGTACTAGTTTATTCTCTCACTAAATTAAAGAGGAGTGTCTGTGCCAGTCAGATTTGTGTTCCAGAAGGCGTCTATTAAAAGAGGAGAGCGAAAGGTGATAAGTTCGACTACTTATCAGATAAGTAGTTGAAAAACCGACGATAAATCCGTTAACCAGATGTTTTTTTCACGTGGTAGCGGAATCTCAATTGGATTGAATGATATTTATTTCAGATTCCGTAATAATCTTTTTTCACACTTTTCAAAAATACAAAATGGTTGAATTTGTATTTTCCAAATAACATTTATGAAACTCATAAATGTATCCTCGAAAAGTCGCTAACATATTTATTTTATAATTATAGGGTAAATGGAGTATAATTTATTTATAACAACAAAAGGTGGAATTTAAATTGATTTTATTTTCAGGATCCTGTATAATATAGGTATTAAATTATGGAGTATATTGGAATTTTAATATATAAAGTGACTAAAATGCATGGGGCTCTTCATTTTCCATCATGCTGCAGTGTCCAGACTAGTATAGGCCCATCATTCATTGGGCTTTAATTATAATGAATTCTATAATTAAGGATAATATTAAGTATAGCCCCATCTATTTTAAATAATTATTAAACTTATTTATCAAATTACTATATTATTCCATAACCCAAAATTTTAAAATACTGTGAGTAAGGTCCCCTCCCCCCACAAATAAAAATAAAAATATTTGAACCATCGGTATTCGAACATTGTTCTTCCTTATTCAAGTCCATCGAGCACCAGAAATCGATTGGTTATAAAAGCATTGTCATTATTATTGTTTTATTTGTAAAAATGAAAAAGCTGAGTAGGTGTGCAGTGTGGTTCCACACTTGCACCTACTACTTTCTAGATCCTTCTAAACCATCCTCACTCTTACCTTCAATTAAAAAATTATAATCCTACAAATTCTCACTACAAAATCCAACAATGATTTAATATTAAGTTATTGATAAAAATGATGTACTACTTTGTAAAATTTAAGCAATTCATTAGGCATTTTCTCCACTATAATTAAGACGTAATTAAATGTTAATGGTGTATTATTATTATTATTAGTAAAGGAAAAAATTAGTAGAATCTTCGGGACTGCTCTCCATAAGTCCCCCAAATTGGAAATAAATAACTTCCGCTAGGGTTTTGACATCTCGCTCGTGTATGTATATGTACATGTACATGTACGTACACCACATCTAACACTTACTCTTTCTATTTCCACACAATCTCTGCCAATTTCCCTTTTAGGGCTTTCATGGAGGCTGAAACTGCCGTGGCGTTCCTCGCTCAGAGCCTCTCTACCTTCGCGATTCTCGTCCAAATTTCCACCACTCTTCTCTCCACGGTGCAATTCACCTCCTTTGTGTTGGAAAGAATTGAAAGAATCGTAATTAAAGGGAAAAGGATCAATCAAGGATTGTAATAGAATAGGGATTTTATTTTCCTTGACATAGCATAAAATACACCTATAAAGAGGTGTTGTAAACCTTTACAATTCAATGAAATACACAGAAAATTGATCCCATTCCTCCCTTTAAGCTATGATTCTTTTACCATTCAAGACTTTGCTGTTATATAATTCGAAATTCTTCGTTTCTTTCATATAAAATATGTGGTTTTACCGCGGTTATTCAAGCTCCTGTGCTCGTATGTTTCGCAACTTTTGTTGTGATTTTTTTGGCGGTTTCGTTTGTTTATTCTTAATTTGGTGCCGGTTGGTAATTAATGCTGATGTGGTACTTAATGTGGGAAGAGAATATAGGGCTGTGCCTCATGGAATATTTAACAAGATAATATTCTGAACTTGGCAATTCGCTTGGTATGTTGCTATATTAGCAGGCAACAAAAAACCAAGCTTAAAAGGGCTTTGCACTCCGACTGCTCGACCCATTTCCTCTGAGAAACATCGCAAAAATGTACAGACTGCACAAACCATTTGGGATGAACGAAACGAGAATATCCAACATTTCATCATGTCATGCAAGAATCCAGATAATGCACAAAACAACCGCAGGTAGAAAGCCAAAGAAGAAGATATACCACAGGGTGCAAGAACTCGACAGAGTCATGGATCTTCACAAGAAACCCTCTCTAATCTTTCAGCTCAAATCAATCATTCAATCCCAGAAAACAGCCTCCCTTCTGCTTCGGGATCTCGAGAAAGAAGTTGGGTTCGTGCAGAAATGGACTTACATGGCCGTCATCGAGAGATACCCCACCATTTTTCGTGTCTTTGGTGGTCAGGCCGAGAGGTCTCCGCCGGCGGTCACGTTGACTGAAAAAGCTAAAAAGATTGCATTTTTAGAGTCGGAGGCGAGGGCGGAGATGGAGCCCATTTTGGTTAGGAATTTGAGGAAGCTGTTGATGCTTTCAGTTGATTGTAAACTCCCCCTAAAATCCGTTGATTTGATCTCTAATGAGTTAGGATTGACTCATGATTTCAAGAACTGTTTAATTCTTAAATACCCTGAGTTTTTCAGATTGGATGAGATGAATGGGCGAGAATATCTGCATTTGGAGAATTGGGATTCTTCACTAGCTGTAACTGCTCGTGAGGAGAGGCTGTCATCTCAAGGAATCCAGCTGAATAGGGAGGCAAAACGTGTTAGGATATCCAAAGATGGAAACGTTTTGGGGCCCTTTGCGTTCCAGTTGAGGTTTCCTGCTGGTTTTAGGCCGAATGTGAGTTATCTGGAGGAGGTTGAGAGGTGGCAGAAGATGGAGTTCCCATCTCCTTACTTGAACGCAAGGAGGTTTGAAGCATCCGACCCCAAAGCCCGGAAAAGGGCTGTGGCAGTGCTTCATGAGCTCTTGAGTTTAACTATGGAGAAGAGACTGACATCTGCTCAGCTGGACGCATTCCACTCAGAATACCGGTTGCCTGCTCGACTCTTGCTCTGCTTGATTAAGCATCATGGCGTGTTTTATGTTACTAATAAAGGTGTGAAGAGCACTGTGATTCTCAAGGAGGCTTATGATGGAACAGCATTGGTCCATAAGTGTCCTTTGATTGAGTATAGAGATAAATTCATGGCTCTTATAGGGAGGACCGAGTGCAGTTCGTGTAATGAGGTATCTTCTTCTTCGACTTGATAAGTACCTTTGTTTGGGCTGATGTGGTCTGATCATCTTTCTTATGTTGGAAATTTTGTGCTTCATTTTTCAAGTTGTGTTGTAAGCATTTTATTGATTAATTTTGGTCAAATTAGCTAATTTGTAAGATTTCATAGATTTGATAGCAAATTCTCAATCATTATCTCAACAATTCAAGATTACAACATGCTAAGTGAGTTTGCAAACATTTTCTTGAATGCAGAAAGGCTATAATTCTTGAAAAGCTGAGAAATTCAGTGATCAACAGAGAGGTTTGGTGGAGAAAGGGAAGAGGAAGAAGGGTGGATCCCAAGCATAAGAGAATTTGTCATCAGCTCATGGCTGAATAGGGCGCCCTCCATTCACGGAGCAGTGGTCGCCATTTCTCTGGAAAATCGAGGGATCAACAGGCTCAACTGTCTGAAATTCATGGCAAGTTAGTACTATGTTTGACACTGAGCAATTACAATTGGTGACAACTTGCACGTTCCACTCCGGCTTCCAAACTTGCTTTTGTGAGCAGCTTATACTTCATTGTTTATATTTTATTTAATTTCTTTGCTGATTCGTAAGGAGAGCACTTGTCTGCCTCCCGCTTCTCACTGTCCCGATCACAAGGTCGTTCACTCCACACTCACCGAATGCTGCAGCTACAGAGAGAGCATATGGAAATTTTAATGTTTGAAACCATAGTTTTGTCACTTTTTGTGTTTGGAATGAGTTTTGTTTACCTGTGGAGATGAAACACAAAATGGAAAGTATTGCAATTGTAAGGCTCATTGAAGCTACCATAGTGAAGAAGCTGCATACTTATGTGAATATACATGGTGGAAATGAGCTCTTGAATTTAGTGTTTTTGACATATATTATAAATTGCATAATTGCAAGAAATATACGACTAGTTTCTATGAAGCAATATAGATTTCGAATGTAATATGCATCAATAAGTAAATGTAGTTTCCTACAGAGATAATAAAATTTGATGGAGAATCAAAATTTCAGTTTACCACTAATCACAGTTACCTGGAATGAAGCTATTTCAAGAATTGGCGACTTATTCCATGCTATCAAGACGACAAAAATTTCCAAAACGGATGCTCGGACTATTGGTCTTGCAATGCCAGAGGCATAGATGTATTTTCTTGAATTGTTACTCCAGAGTGTATTTTCAACACACTCTATACTCTTATGCGGTGTCCGACTAACAATGTGTGTGTGTGTGTGTGTGTGTGTGTGAGAGAGAGAGAGAGAGAGAGAGTTGATAGGCAGTAATTCTTGAGAGAATAAAATGAAAGATCGAATAGCCCATAAGATGTGAAGTAGCAATATTACAAGAAGAAAAAGGTATTCCTCTAAATCTGATCTCTCTACCACTATAAGTAATGCCAATTTATGAATTTAGCGGTTAAATAGAAAAAAGAAAAAAAGAAAGAAAGAATGAGGAATGATCTCTAGCTAATGAAGCCTCTCTGCAACTCCATCCAGTTCACAACAAAAAACGCTGCCGCGCCCTAAATCGTTATCAAGCCAAGGAGCAAAACTTGTCTGCAACAAACACCATGGAAACGAACAATATGTTAAACACGATACAAATTCCACTACACGACCCACAACATATGCACGCGTACGCAGTTAGTTACCTTGCCCCGAGTAACTACAGCACAGACGGCTGTCATCTATGTATGTCGTGTTTACACCTATCATCCACGACCCCACAGAAACATCATCATGAGCATATGCCTTCAAGGATGCACTGCATTAAAAAATACAAGAAGAAAACATTATTGGTCCAATCCTACTATTCTTCTTATGACAATCTACTGAAAATCTCACATCTGTAGAATCAGTCTACAAATCTGTATTCTTTGTCAAGAATGACAGTGGATGAAATATTGAAGAAACTCTCGAGGTAAAACCTTCTCACTGCCTCATGTTAATACTGAGGAATTATAAGATTAATCCCCACACATCGACACTCCAGAAAATACGTAAAGGCTAACCTGTTAATATGCACATACTGCGCCAAATTTTTTGAGAGTACGAAGATAGAACCAGCTGCATGGCGGAAGTATCTGAAAGAAAAGTTGACGATGTTAAATTTGAAAAGAAATGTAATGGCTCTGAGATTAAAGCACCGTGTACTAGACTGTAGTAACTGGTTTAAAGTATTAAATGAGCACAAATCGACCACAAAATCAACTGTGGATTAGCTCATACATCTCATGAGTTGATAAGGTTTACTTAGCAGATACCAATTCTTGACGTTGTAATAATACACTTACGATTTCTGATCACCAAATTTCCACCATTCTGGTTCGTACCAAGTTTTTCCCCTGCAAAATAAACAAGTTTGAGTACTTACCAAAGATTTACCTCTTTTCACATGCATAAATATGAAATTTTTATGTAAAAAAGTCAACATAGAGAGCATTACTCTTCCACTACTACATCTCCGGACTTCATGCAACCAATATAAGCACTTTCTTTATCACGGTGGCTTTGGAGAAGTTCAGTAAGACCATCTGCCAAGATGATGGATAATATATTTATTAGCTCATGAAATTAGATATAGCTATGTCAAAGCATAATTTCCAGTTTTACCGAAATGCAGATCAACATTGTCGTCAACTTTTATATAAAAGTCCGCATCCCACATCTGGACTGCCGCACTGAAGAAGAATTTCACTTTCTTGGGCATTTCCTCCTGGGCCTCCTCGTGATTATCCTAGCAAAATACTAACTTGTTTTACACTTGAATCCATTTAATACATCAGAAAACAAGCATACCAGCTCATAACTTAATCGAGATCTCATGTAACTTTTACACAAATTACTTAACATCAAA
This sequence comes from Monilaria moniliformis, assembly GCA_034509125.1. NCBI lineage: Eukaryota > Viridiplantae > Streptophyta > Magnoliopsida > Caryophyllales > Aizoaceae > Monilaria > Monilaria moniliformis. The sequence continues at coordinate 43,506 of JAYDZE010025541.1, forward strand.
ATGCAAGGTTTATTGTCATTCTGCTATTCATGAGCATTAAATAGCATGGAAATTTTGATCTGAAAAATATTAATAAAAAAATCATGAGCTTTGCAAGACTTGAGAAATCTACAAAACTGACATGGTATTCAGATGGCTTACAAGTATCAGAAGATCTTCCTTTGCACGATTTTCCTCTGCAATACTGCGGTCCAAGCTATCACCACGATTAGGGCTGCAAATCCAAGCAACTGACAATGTTAAACTTCTAGTTTATAAATAGATGAAGATCTAGGAAAGACAACCATCAGCAGATTTGCTTTAGAAACAAAGTCTAGAGGTGAGTGGTTAACCTCCTTCCAATCACAAATCGCACAACGATTCCTCTTTCTTCCAGATTTTTTAGAACATCAGCTGCAATCACAATCAAAGTAATTGGTGTCATAAAGCAGTCACTCAGTCAAAAATAAAGAGCCTCGTCTGATATGTATTAACTTTAACCTACCCCGTGACATCCAAGACCCCCTGATGACATTGCGTCGCAACCGACCACCAAAACCAGTATAAACTCCAATAACAGCAAGCAACTTTTTACCAGAAGAAGCTCCACTTTGCTGTAGCTGGTTCTTTAGAAAACCTTGGCTCTTTGCTAATGTTAATTCCATCTCAGCATCGGCTATCCTCCTCTCCAAACCCCTATACATGTTTATCAATATGAGTGTGGATATGCTTAACATCCCAACAGTAGAAATCTTTTAAAGTCGCATGCAGTTTGAAAGAAATGTAACCATTAAAATACATACTTGCATCCAAGGACCAACAGTTTGTCTTCCATGGTAAGCACCTTCGGCCGCTGCCAATAAAATGATAAACAAATACATGTTAAATTCCTTTTTTTGTTTCTTTCAGCTTTCGTGTGTGTAAATACACATTTAGTGACATGTAGAATTACTCTTTTATAACAGAAAACTGGAGAAGCCAGCTAATCGATACACATAGCATAAGATCGCTAAAACACATATTCTTCAATAACACCGTGCAGATAGTCTATCTCATGTCATATATATGTCACATTCTGTGCGTCACCAGAAGGCCGGGCTATACACCTCCATATTTCATTGAGGCACATTATGTAGTGCCTCATTCACTCATAAAATCATGCCGAAACAGAGTTTTCCACCCACATTCAAGCATCACATCAAAGAGAAAGAGCATCCACTTCACAGACTTCAACACTCCTTTACACGTTCATTAACAATCATTTTTCATCTTAGCAAGCTCAAATCTCAAATCTAGAATATACTAAGCTCAAATTGTACCATTTCACAACTTCCTCCAAAAATAAAACCTAAATCAAAAGGATAAGGGGAATTATTGTTTCAGATTCAGAAAATTCAAACCTGAGCAGAATTCTTCTTCAATAAACCAGCAAGCAAGGTTCGGTTCTGTGCATCTTGCCACAACCTGCGCCAACAAAAATAAATGAAATTTCAGAGTATAGAACAGTAGAACCGATCACAAAGGAGAAAAAAAGAGGGAAAATGCAGAAAAAAGATACCGGCCAGCGACGTAGAGCCACGCAAGGCAAGAGAGGAAACCCATTAAAAGAGAAGATTTGGAGGTGTTGTGAACCGTCTTCGATTTCGATCGCCTCTCTGCTTTCGCATTTGTCACTGGTAAACTGCTCTCCATTTCCGCGATTTTCGCGATTTCTTGATCAATCGAGAAAAATCAACCAATAATCACTTCGGATGTGGTAGTTAAGGAATGGAGATTTCTCAAATGCGGAGAAAACATTTAAACGAGAAGAAATGAAAGAGCGAAAAAAAACAGAAGAATGTCAGGAGACTAGAGAGAGAGAGAGATGTTTGCTGTGCTTATATGATTGGAGCTGAAGAAAGACAGTTGTTACTTGTTAGTTTACTTCATAAGCCAGCAAATTCAATTTCAACCAATTTTCATTTTTTGGAATTAGAATTCATTCAAAATTCATAAGATTTGAGATCTGATAATACGTTTCGTGAAGTGAATTTGGTTCTTTGGGAGTTAAAGACTCGATTTTTTACTTTTTTATAAGGTAAAATTAGACATTTTGATATAATAATCAAGAGTTGCAGCTTGAAAAAACCCCATTAAAACTACCAAAGCAAATGCATTTGTTGTCTTTCCTAGCACAAAGTAAAGCATTCGTACAGATTCAAACTCATAACTTTTGAGCTGAAGAAACGGTGTTACAAGGGAAACTTCACATGCAGCAAAATTTCTTCCTATAAAAAACAAAAGTTCCTAACAATATTCTATTTGAATTTCTGCCTGCGTCCTCTCCCTGCCCACGAGACATCTTCATATTTGTCCGTTGAGATGTGTTAGTTCGTCCTCTGTGCTCCAGATAAGAAGTTTGCAAGAGATGGAACACCACCTTGGCCTCCCATTTCCTCTTGAGCTCGTTTCAACTCTTCTGGATCTGTGTCACCAAAATCACAACATCATATCGTTGAATCACCAAATTTATCGAACTAATATGTGGATATCTCCACGAACAAACCATTATTGTAAAATTTAGAGCCTCCAAGGAAAGAACCAACTGGCATAACATAAGTTCCCTTTATTCATAAGTTTATTCACTATAAAGACGAATATCAGATTGTAGGTTTATATGCTTGATCTAATTGAACTGGTGATGCAAAGTAGCTGAACTAAGAAGATGGATTGGAAGAGTGAATCATATAAATTAAAGATTTCAATGAAATCAAGAAAGTAGCTCAACTTATCAAACTTACCCACTAGTTTGGGCATCAAAAACATCACAATCACCATAAATCCAATCATCAGACC